>CATIWR010046265.1:0-41658 GCA_949677035.1 Omphalea diandra | reverse complement strand
AACATTCAATCTTTTTGTCTGAGATATCTAGTCTCTATATCGCTCCTCTATATTTTAAAATATATATATATATATATATATATATATATATATATATATATATATATATATATATATATATATATATATATATATATATATTAGAATGCATGTCATATGATATTTTTTAAAATTTATTTAATACTACTTAGTATTTATTATAATTTAAAATGCATTGCATGTTATAAAAAAAACTTTATTTTTAAATTTTTCTCTTTGTTTTTTTTAAAAAATTAACATTTTATCTCATTATTATTTTAGCAAATACACTTAAAAGGGTTCTCCAACGCAATTTTTTATATATTTTTTAAAAATTAAAATTTATTTAATAAGTGATAGAATTTAGTTTTATTAAAATAAAAATTAATGGATTCTAAAATAAATAGAAGTAAGATATCTTTGTAAGAATTCTAGTCATTTAATTTTTTTGATTTAAAATCATTTAATTTGTATCATTACAAGACAAATCCAAAACAACTCTATTTACTTTTAAATGTTTCTTTATTATTTAAATTTGCTTTAAATTTGATCTCTAACAAATGAATTCTACACAAAATCATTCAACTTCAATTCTATTTGCGGAAACTTAAAATTCTTTTTGGTTGTGATTCTCTAATGATTTGGCTGTTGGGCTAACCTTTGAAAGCGCATCCTTAATGTTAGTTTTTTGTACCACCAAAATCAGGTTGTGTTTAAAATATAAATGTGTTTAATCGAATTGAATAATTCAATTAAATCATTTTGAAACTAAAAAAATTTTGAATTAACAATAGATCTTTAAGGGAATTAATTTTGTTGATTTGTAATAATATCTATTTTAAATGAAGATTGAGTTAAAAATTAAATAGAAATCAAATCAAATTGACACTATCTTGAAATCTTTCGATCAACAAGTATAAATTTATTAGATTATTATTAATATTTATATTATGTATTAACTCACTCAATTAGTGTGTTTGATCGTTAAATGATTAAAAATAAGAAGTTTAATCTTTAATGGCATTAAAATTGGAGAATAAGAACAAAAAAGAATCAAATACCCAAATTGACACTATCCTCATATTAAAGTTTTAAAAGAATCGAAGAATTAAACATAATTGTCTTAAATTTGACATGAAATTGAACCAAAATTGTTCAAAAATTTGAGACAATATTGATTCTCAAATTTTTGAATCTCTAATACTTCAATTTGGGATCTCAAACTGGTGCTTGTTAAAATTGAAAATTAAGTATTGGATAATTTCAGTACTGAAATTAAGAATTAATAATTTTAATATTGAAAATTTTAAGAGATGAAGTATCATTGAATAGATATTCTCAAAAAAAAATCTAAGAAATAAATTTAAGATAAAATAATTATATATTTCATAATAGATTATCATATAATTTAATTTTAAAAATTTAAAACTTAATTATATTCTTACCAATAAAAAAATTATGATAATAAATAGTAATGATTATGGGTAAAATGTATATCAATAAAATATACTAAAAGAGTGAAATTTTAAAAATTTTCTACTTATTATTAAATTAAGTGATTTGTTAAAATTAAATGTTTAATAAAAAAGTATTACTAAACACATTTAAAATATAAAGAATTTTAAAAACAACCGTTATCAATTAAATTTAAAAAGATAAATATCAAATATTTTAATTTTAAGTATTTAATATAATTATAACACAATTTTGTAGACTAAATCGAGCACATGTAGGTAAAATCCATCAAGAGACTCTTGAATTTCATCTGTTTAGTTTTTAAGTCCATGAATAAAGTTTTATAACTTTCAAAACCCATGCACTTTTTACGTTTGTTACACAAAATCCTTTTATAAACAAACGTTGGAAGATTAAATAATACGTGCAGTTAAGTGAGAGCTAGGCATTAAAGAAGATAAAGCATCAATGCTAAATGGATTTTTTTTTTTTTTTTAAAAAAAAAAAAGTGAATCAGATGCTTTGTTTGCAATTAAGGCTTATTTTGTTTTGGGAAAAAATTTTTCAGAAAAATATTTTTTGTAGTTTTTTTGTTAGTGTATTTAAAAAAATTGGTCAATAAAAACTATTTTTTATCAAAAAACTAAATAATTTTTTAGAAAAATGACTTTTATTTTGAAAACAGAAATTTATTTTTCAGATTTTGACGAACTTATCGCAATGAAAAATAAATTATATAAATATATGTATTTATTATCATTGGTTATTTTTTTATTATCGACACTTATTACTAGTCATCATCGACCGACGATGATTATTAGTGATAAGTGAGACTCATTAAAAAAATTTATGTATTTTTTATATTAAATAATAAATATTTTATATATAAAATATTTATTGTCTAAATTTTATTATAATCTTATAATCTAAATAAAAATTAATACTTTTGCTATATATTCTAAACATTAGAAAATATGTTATTCAAAAATATTTTTCTCAAATAAATTATTTTTCATAAAACAAATGAATCCTAAAATAACAAAACTATTTGTTGGACTAAATCCTTAATTTTTATTTAAATAAAAAAGTACAGTTGCACATTCGTCAATCACGTTCCATCTATTGATTTTTTTCAAAGTTTTTTTTTCCAACAGACTTTCTTTTTATTTTTTTTTAGTTTTCACTTCACTCTTTTGCTTCTTCTCATAACATTTCTACTAAGGGTGACCGTCCTTCTACAGGCTACTCCATTTCGATTCCTCATTCTTCTTCAATTCAGTCAGTTTTCATCTTCCTTTGATCTGTATATTCAAGATCCACGTTCATACCTATATAGAAGAGCTTCGCCCAAGAAATACGAAAAGTACAAGGGTTTAAAACTATAAAACTCAGTTCTTTATTTATTTTTATTATTATCATTATTTTGGGTTTTGTATGCTTATGGAGAAGATTATTCTGAGAGTTTTTTTTTTTTTTTTTTTTTTTTTTTGAGGAAGAGATGAGTTGCGCGAACGTAATTTTCTAATACTAAAATTAACTTACTAAATTTTTTTATTATTTAACGATAAAAATATTAACTTTTAAAATAAAATGAAATAATGTGTTAAAAATAAAAATTTTGATGTATTTTAAAAATTAAAGACAACAATATATTATGAGAAATTAGTATTTTATTTTACAGAGTTTATATTTTTGGAGAAAAAGTTAAATGTTTTAGAAGTGTAAGTGCTCTGAAGAGCCAAAGGCATGAATATAAAAGAAGCTTTTAAGCTATGCGCTACATCAGAAATTCTGATGTGATTTGGGTCATCAATTAAGATTATAAACATTTACGTTTCCATCAAGTCATATGAGAGAGATACCAACTTCATTTCCAAACAAATTCCAATCAGAAAACACAATCCAAATTCCATTTTGATGCTAAGGAAAAAGTATCAACAGTCTTATGTACTCGCTTTTTTACCCAAAAAAAGTCATTAACAAATGAAAATTTGATATACGCTAATGAAATTCAGGACTCTACATTTATGCAAAACACTTGGTCACTTCTGATTTTATCAACAAGCTGCTTCTAAAGAGAGACATTTGGCTAATAGAGTTAAGTAGACATGACACAATAATCACTACTACTGACCGTCATTCACTAATCAAGTGGCTTACTTGAATATTTACAACGGCACTGGTCTGCGGCGATCAAGATTGGCACCCAGTGGTAAGAGGAAATAACATCAGATTTGTGGGGGTTTGATTGCATGCTGTTATCCAAAGTACAGTGTCCGGTTGGCGCATTTATGTAATCAACACCTTGACTCAGAAAAGAACCTTGTGGTGGATGCTCAGGAGCGGGTTGCTCTGAATGAGCACTGGGTCTTACACAGACAGATGCTTTTGGAAGATCATTTGATGAAACATGAATTCTAGGACGTTTCTCTTCACTATGCTGTTGCAGTGGAGTGTTAGGGGAGAAGATGTTAGAAGTTGGAGCAGAGGCTGGGGGGACCTGCTGATCTAATTTGGATCTAGACCAACTACGAGGGCTGCTATCCGCTTTTGATTGTTGAATGTTGAGAACTTTCTCCCTCTGTTTCTCTACTTGCATAATGCGTTCTTTGAGGATTTCAGTTGGCAGACCATAAATCTTGTAACGTACAATACATTTGACCACATCTTTTAACGCTTTTATTTCTTTTTCTATGGCCCCAATCTGCAAGTGGCAAATTTAATACATCTTTAAGATAGTTCAAAACAAAAGAAATGGTAAGATTATATACCTTCACTCCCTCAGCATTCTTCTTGGAAAAATTGCTCAAATGATCCTTTAAGATGGGCACCGGTGGGAACTTGTCGACAACATCTAATGCATAGATATATTTAACAGCCTCTATCCTTCGCTCCTTCTTAATAAGATCTTGAATAAAATCTGAAATGGCATAGAAGAGCATGTAAACACATTAAGTTGCTTGTGAAGAAGCTCAAAAGAAATTGCTTGTAATCACTAAAAAAAAAATACATAAAATCGGAGCCATCTATAGGAAAAGAAAACATCTGCAACAATTTGCAAAGGAAATTGGCACAGCATGGTGTATTGACTAAATAAAATGAAAAAACTATACAGGAAAAAGCACTTACTCGGGATCATATTCTCTAAACCAAGGACTTGACATAAATCAGGGGCCTCTGAACACCAGTGATCAGTAACCAGATAACCTAGAAGTTTGTCTGCCCTAAAAGTAGTTGCCAACCTGTAAGCAGCTAAAAATTGCAGGAAACATATGGCTTCCAAGGGATGATAGCAGTTCTTTTCCAGTTTTCTTTCCCAATCAAATGCAAATATTCTTGCCTCCTCTTTTAATTTTGGATTAATCTGAGGTGTGACTCTCCTTAACTGCTGCAACAATAAAATACAACTCTTCTTTGAAACACCAAATTCGCCATCCATTTTCCTCTTCAAATTAAAAGGAAAGGAATCCTTCATTACATCTAAAACAAGCTTTCCTGAATCACCCACGAGTCGAAGAGCAGCAGCAACCTCACCGGGTGCTGAATCATAAATTTCATGTTTAAGAAACAGTCTCAAATCCTCCTTCCTCATGTTGGAAGAAAAACATCTAGGGGGCTGAGGATCCAGGGATAATGAAACCTCCTTGCCTTTCGATGGCAAATTTCCTAGTGAGGATTGCTCAATCTTTAAATGGAAAGGAGCAGTGCTAGTTTCTGCCCAGGAGATACAAGAAGAAACATTCATTATTGCTAGACAGGCCATGAAGTAAATCAAAGAAGGACGTGCAAATATTCTGTTTCAAAATTTAAAGAGGTCATGGCAACAAGAAGGAAAAAAAATACATATTGCAGTGCTTATACATAAGAAAAGTAAATTCAGCACCCTACACATGCGGTTGAACAAAAGACTAGTTTCAAGACCTGAACCCTACTTGACTTTGATAGCCTCAGATTCCCATCATTCTCTAAATAATGCCCCCTATATTATCAGATGATGATTTTCCAACATTCCACATCCCTTAGTGGAATGGTGAAAAGCAGAAATGTGATTCAAACACAACAAATCTCATAAAACAGAAAATCGATGATGTTGCAATTAATGGCATACTCGTCAAAAGAACATGGGAAGCTAGACTAATATTCTAGGCTCTCCAAAATGAACTGTAGTTGACAAATCAAAACCAAGAGTTTATGCATGCAAAACACAAGGTCGTAAGAAAATCTTCTTAGTTAATTACAAAATTTTGTTTCCACAAAGAAAAGGAAAAAGATGATACCTAACTGATAAATCATCACCAATCAAAAGAAGTAAACCACAGCAGAAAAACCAAACTAGTCTATCATAATATGAGAAGCAATTCAGTCCACATAACTAAGTCAAGTATGCTTACAAAAATGTAGTATATTCCATAACACACTCAATTATTCAGACTATAACTCATATGAAGAATCACATTGAAGCCTAACAAACTTCAGTGTGGAACATGTGGCATACCTTGATTGCCAGCAGAAGATGCATTTTGATCATCTTCTGCTGAAAAAGTTGGACGTTTACTTCCACTCCACTGCGGCGATTGAGTCTTGGGGGTGGGCCCAGATGATGGGTAGGTTGTTTGAATGCAGGAAAGAGCAAGGCTTGTGGTGGATGCAGATTTGGAGGTAGGGAAAGCAGGGTCATTAACAGCAGCACCTGTAGGGGGAAAGTATTTCTTCTTGTTCGAAAAAGGTGTTTGAACCTTACATAAAGCACCAGTAGGGGGCAAGTATTTTTTCTTGTTCGAAGATGGGCTTGGAACCTTACATGCAGCCACAGTAGAGGGTAAGTATTTCTTCTTATTCCGAAGTGGAGTTTGAATCTTATGTGCCAGGGCTGCAAAATCTGCTTTCCTAATTGAGTTTTGTTCCTCCAAATAATCTATCAACTGCTTAAGTCTTCCAAGAGGCGGCTCATATTCAATCTTGTAGCATTCAATGCATCTTAGTACACACCTAATATCAGCTATTCTTTTGTCTGTTGCCTCTATCTGTTAACAATTTATTATAAGTACACAAAAGAGGAAGGAGGAATTGATAAAATGAAGTAGAAGGGAAACACACCTCTCCTTTAACTGATTTGTTTCGCATCTTCATTTTTTTGGCAGCCCTCTTGGAGCCCTGTAAGTAATCTTTCAATAAAGGTACAGGCGGGAACTCATGAACTAACTCAAACACATAAATAAAACGAATGGCCTCAAGTTGCCGCTTTTTTCTGATAAGATTTTGAATAAAACCTGTTGCAGATACTGCAGATATAATTACACCAACATATGGAGATCGCTGGATAAATTTAAATGAGAGAGAGAGAGAGAGAGAATAATAATGAATTGAATGGTCTAAATTAGGTTCTTAAAGAAGCACTGAGACATAATTAGATAACATACCAATGCCTATAAAGAAAATATAGGACACATATGCAGGCAGATATTATGAAAGAATGGATGATTACTAGAAGCTCAGAGATATAGAACTTACTAATAAACTATTTGTTAAGTATGCATATGTTGTACAATCAGATGAAGCTTAGACATTACATACTTACCAGATATCTTATCTGCAGAACCCAGGACACGGAATAATTCAAGAGCCTGGTGATGTTGGTTAACAATCTCTAGTTGAGTTAAGAGCTCATCAGCATCAAAGGCATCTGCCAGTCCATAAGAAGCTAAAAGTTGCAAAAATCCCAAGACCTCAAGAGAATGCTCGGCATCTACCTTCATTTTTGTCATCCAAACAAAGGCAAGTTTCATTGCTTCCTTTTTCACATCAGGCTTAATAACTGGTGATATTTTCATCAATTGCTCTAATAAGAGGATGCAAGTCTTTCTAACAACCCCATCTTCAAACTCCATATCTCCCTTTCTCAAACGGGGAGGATAAAATCCTTGCATTGCATCTAAAACAACCTTAGCAGGGTCTGATGAGAATCCAAGAGCGGTAAGTATCTCATTCCTTATCGAATCATCATCCCTATGATGCTCGTTTAAGTAAATCTGCAAACTCTTCCCATCCATATTCACAGAAAAATGAATATTTGTATCCATGGAATAATCCACAGCATTGTTAGTCACATAGATACTTGGTGGTTCAATCTTCACATGAGTATTACAGCCATTGACAAATTTTTTCTCCTTCAATTCAAATTCTTTACACCGTTCTTCAAGTTGGCTCTCCTTCAATTGAAGCTCTTGAAATCGATCCATAAACTTCTTGTTTTCCAATTCCACTTCCTCATACTGTGCTTGAATTTGCTTCTCCTTCAATTCAAGCTCCAAAAATTTCTCATCTTTCAATCTTAATTTCTCGTGTTGTTCCTCAAGTTCCTTTTCTTTCATTTCGAGTCCCAAAGCCTGCCTCCTTAAATTCTCACCTTTTAATGCAAGTTCTTTGGATCGCTTTTCAACTTCTTCCTCTTTCAGCTCCAATTCACTGAAAAATTGCTTCTCTTTCAGTCTGAATTCTCTACGTTGTTGCTCAAATTTCTTTTCCTTCACTTCAAGTTCTGAAACCCGCTGGCTAAAATTCTCATCTTTGGATGCAAGTTCTTTAGAAAGCTGAAGTTGTTTCTCTTTGAACTTTAATCCATCAAGAGATTGTTTCTCTAATTCTTTGCAATGCTCCTCAAATTTATTTTCCTTCATTTCAAGTTCCACCGTCAGCCTACCATAATTTTGAGCATATAAATCAAGCTCTTTGGACCGTTCTTCAACTTGTTTGCCTTTCAACTCTAATTCATCAAATAATTGTTTATGTTTCAATCTCAATTCTTCACAATGCTCCTCAAATTTCCTTTCCTTCACTTGGAGTTCCGAAACCCGCCTATTAAAACTATCATGTTGAAAATCCAGCTCTTTGAACTGCTCTTCAACTTTTTTCTCTTTTAACTTCAATTGTTTCTCTTCCAATCTCAATTCTTTGCATTCCTCCTCAAATTTCCTTTCCTTTACTTCAAATTCCAAAACCTGCCTGTTAAACCTCTCAAATTGAAAATCAAGTTCTTTGGACCCCTTTTCAACTTGTTTCTCTTTCAACTCCAATTCATTGAAGAATTGTTTCTCTTTCAATGTCAATTCCTCGTATTGTTCCTCAAATTTCCTTTCCTTCACTTGAAGTTCCAAAACCCGCCTATTAAAACTCTCGTATTGAAAATCGAGTTCTTTGAACTGCTCTTTAACTTGTTTCTTTTTTAATCTCAATTCTTTGCATTCCTCCTCAAATTTCAATTCCTTTACTTCAAATTCCCTAAAACTCGCATCTTTCCATGCAAGTTCTTTTAGCCTCTCCTCACATTCCTTCTCCTTCAACTCAACCCTCTTCAATCTCTCACTAACTTCCCTCTCCGCAACCCTAAGCTCATCCGCCCTCTCATCAAGACGCCTACTAAACAATTCCAACTTCTCCTCCGCATCTTTAATCTCTTCCAACTTCCTCTCCACCGCCTCAACCTCTCTCCCAGATTTCTCAATCCACTCAATCTCCCTCTTCTCCAACTCCTCTTCTCTTTCTTTAACAGATGCTTGAACCGCCTCCAATTCCTTCTCCCTCTTCCTGACGTCTACCAGTTTCAAATCCACAGATTCTTCAATTGAATGCAGCTCCTTGACGCGGTCTTCAATGGAAGTATGAATGGAATCGAAGTGATCTTCAATCTCCTTCCACCGAAGAGTAAGCAAGAGGATGGATGAAGCACGGTCGTGGAGTTGGTCGAATATTTGGCGTAAGCTTCGTTTTCGTAACTCAATGATTTGTAACTCGGAGGAAATCTTTCCTTCCATAGAGGGTGGAGAACACCTAATAATGACAGTTTAGTTCCAAACAAACTTTGCACATAGCTTCACAGTCACTCACTTGGAGAAATGAATATGAGCGATGGATCTAAAGCAAGAAAGAAACTAGTGATGATGCACATACCTCATTAGCTTTGAAGTGAGTGGATGACTTTCTTTCCCATCAGCTTTATGTTTTAGTGTGCTTTAGTTTCCATCAGTGCTCAGAATTGGTATTTACAGTCAAAATGAGTCGGTGACTGTGATGGTGATCTTTGATATATTTTTTGATACACTTCTTGAAAATTAAAACTAAGATTTATTTAATAAGTGATATAATTAAATTTTATTAAACAAAAAATGAATGAATTTTAAAATAGATTGAAGTGACATCGTTTTGCAAGAATTCCATTCATTTAATTCCTAGAGTGTTAAATATATTTTTATATTATATTATTTTTATTTTATTTTTATAATTGTTAGACGTGCGAGCCACACTAAAATGTTAATAAATTTAAAGCTTAGATGTAATGTATATTTACAAACAAAATTAAAAAAATTATAAATTTTATTATTTAACCGTAAAATTATAAATTTTATTATTTACCATTACGAAGGTGATATAATATTATAAGTATTAATACTTGAAACATATAAGTAATAACAACAATAATAGACCCATAAAAAATCTTTAATAAAGATTTTAAATTTTACATTGAAATCTTATACACACAAAAATCTTAAGTTTACTAATAAACACTTATCAATTATGAATTATCAAAGAAAAGCACAATGTCAATTATCATCAAATTGATCATCTCCAATCTCTTCATCTTCTTTCTAATCTTTTATATATATATATATATATATAAGTATTGACAAGTGGCTTCCTAAGAAGATGATAAATAATATTCCTTCTTTTCATAATTCTTCCTAGTACAAATTATTCATTATATTTTATTTTAAAAATTATTTATTAGTAAGAATTTAATTAAATTCATTCATATTTAATAAAATCAATTGTCACTATTCAAAATTTATTGACGGTTATAATATTTAAAATGCAATATTAATGTCAAATATAATTACTTATATAAATTATATCACTAAATTTCATAAGTTATATCATAAATACATTTAATGATTGTTATTTAAAATTTGTTGATAATTACAATATTTAAAAATTCATGTTAATACTAATTACAATTATTGACAACCTCTATCACATTTTCTATTATTCACAAATTATATCGTAAATTATATCACAAAATTTTATTACTTGAAAATATAACTACAATGCATTCATTACCTGAAAATATAACTACAATACACTCATTCATACATTATTTTATAAATTATTTAAACATCCAAAATATAAATAATGATCACTATTTAAAACTTATTGACAATTATATTATTAAAATACTACATTAATGCCAAATGCATTTATTTATATTTTAATACTCAATGTGAATATGAAAAACATTGAGTTGTTAGTCAATTATAAAATTTAATGACATTTATACTATATTTATTAACACAAACTTTATGTATAGTATAAATTTTATGAATAAAGCTATAATCACTTTCTCTCTACTTCACCCTTTTCTGTTTCACAATCTGTGTTTTTATTTTCTATTTTCACTAAATACTTAATATCCTTAATATCGAATATCATGAGATTTTATATATTTTATTTTTTGATTTCTTTATTCATAATGAATCCAAATTAGTTACTTATTTCAATTATTCATTTTAATATTTAATAAGAGACAACTTGTAAAAAAAAACTGACAATACTCATTAATTGATAATTTAAATTCTGAGAATGATCATTGAAGAATCAAAGTGAGGGTGTCGGGATTATGAAATATCAGTTTCAAAATCGAAATTTTAACAACACCAAGATGATTTTTTTTGGACAAAAGATAACACAACTACATTTTAAATTATAAATTTATGATAATTAAATTCATTCATAATTTATGTCATAAATTATAATATAAATTATTTCAACCTCCAAAATGTAACTAATGGTCACTATTTAAACTTAATTATCAGTTACAATATTTAAAATATTACATTAATGTCAAATACATATATGCATAAATTATGTCAAATATTATTTTATTCTTTATTTTTTAATGTTCAATGTGGATGCATTTAAAAATTTAATGACATTTCTAATATATGTATGGACGTATACTCTACATAAAATATAAATTTTATAAAGAAGACTATACTCATTTATCTTTTCTACTTCACAATTTTTTATTTAATAATATGTTACGTTAAACATTATGAGGTTTTTTCTATTATCCTTTTGGCTTCCATATTCACAATGAATCAAAAGTATATACTTATTTAAAAGTTGAATCATTTATAACATATTTATGGACGTATACTCTACATAAAATATAAATTTTCTGAAAAAGATCATACTTATTTTTCCTAATTCACAATTTTTTATTTAATAATATATTATGTCGAACATTATGAGATTTTATCTACTCTATCTCTTCGGTTTCAATATTCACAATGAATCAAAATTATATAATTATTTCAATAATCTTTTTTCATTCTTAATAGGAGATGGCTTGAAAAAAGTCAATAATAATACTCTCAAATTAAAAACTTGAATTCCGACAATGATTACTAGAGAATTAATGTGAGAATATTGAGATTTTGAGATGCTAATTTCAAAATTAAAGCTTCAACAAAATTGAGATGGTTCTTCTTAATGTGAACAGTAATACAACTTTGTTTTTTACTGTAAAAGTTGAAAAAATAGTATAACATTTTCATTTATTATTTTTTCATATATTAATTCTCTTTCTAACTTCAACATATGCAAATTACATGCATATTGTCATAAGGAAAAATATAGCAGCTCAATTTTAATGACAGTTGAAAGAATGAAGAATTTATTTGATCAAATGTTTTAGTGTAGTTGCTAATAGGGAACATTATTATACTATTAGGGATAATAAATATATAATCAATTTTTTAAGACAAACAACTATTAAATAAGTAAGTAATGTAATATAATATATATATATATAATTTATTTAATGATAAATCAATATTTTATATAACTTTCTTTTTTCATTATCAAATAATTAAACAAATATATCTTCATAAATAATAATAATAATAATGATGATGATGATAATAATAATAATAAAAATAAAATACTACAATATTAATGTACCATTTTAATTATGAGACATAAGCCTAATCACTTAAACAGAAAAAAGATTTCAATGCATAAAAATATACAAAATCAAAATCTTAATTTAATTAAAAATGAATGATCCACAAAAATATCAATTTAATTAAATAAAATATTAATCTATGCCTCAAACAACAAAAGCAATGAAATAAAATATATAAATAACACAAATACAAGATCAAATGGTATGTCTATAAAAATAAAAATAAAAAAGAATGAAAGTACCATTAAACTATATAATTTACATGAAAAACTCATACATGCTATTTACAATAGAACTAACAAGAAAATAAGAAAACAATATATACAATAAATACTTATAAAAGAAAAAAATAAATGTTATATATCTCAATATATTATTCAAATAATAAAAATTTAACTACAAAATTTCTTACTCTATCAAACTCGTGCATCGCACAAGCATAAAACTAGTCTCTAAGTATTAGAGGAGTGTTGTCTCTTGTTTTCTTATCCTAATTTTTTTTATATATTTATACATACAACATGAATATTATTATGACTAATGCTACAATCAGACATTACAAGAGTCTCTTCTTAAGCATTTGTCATTTAGTATTCATGTTATGGAATAATAGTGGATTGTTAGATCTTAAGATATCAGGAAATCACAAGGATAGATGAAGAAGATTTAGGCTAGAGAGATTTTTGAAATGCATATTTTATTGAATAGAAGACAGTGTTTTTGGTAAGGGCTCTCTGCTTCAACACACATTAAGCTCTTTATATAAAAAGTTGCATACACTCAAAGGGATAAGATCGAATATGATTTGAGAAAAAATAAACTAAAGTAAAACAAATGTTTTACTGTTACACTCGCACATTTATTGCCTTTATCGCTGGCATACTCATTACTTTTTATAGCTGGATACACACTGCTTTTACTTTCTATAACATCATTATGGTCAATCACATGGCATGCCATAAGATGACAGTTGACTATCACTTGATGATGAGCTCATGAGATGGTAACATGTTCATATAGTGATATTTTAAGTCATTGCTATTGACGAAATCTTTTTCTGTATGGCTTAATTCTTTGTACTCTGTATAATAGTCATATGGTTTATGAGAATTTGGTTATAGAATATAGTTTTGTTAGGGACATCACCTGGGAGGTATGGTTGTGGTAATGATTCATATCATACGCTTTTGTCTACCATTAAGATTTTGTGGTAATCAAAAGGAAGAGAATTCCAAATAACATCTTCAGATAATGGAGATCATAATTCTTTTATAACAACTTTATTCTGTTACTACATATGTCTTTAAAGTTCATGAAACTCATGATGATGATCAAATACATCATGATTACAGTTTGAAAACTAGATTTTATCCATTAACTTGGAACATAAGCATGGGCTTTGAAACTTGAAATGTTATGATTAACAAAATTGGGATGATGGTATGTGAGAATAACCCTTTTGCCAATGGTCAAGTAAAGACCGAAATGTCTAAACGTTGTACTATAATAAAAAATCCATTGATCCAAAGGCTGGAACCATTCAAGCAAAGTCACCATATAGGGATTGATCCTTTGTTGCTCTTTTATCTTTGTTAAATATGAGCAAAGATAGTAAGGTTGAATCTCTATAACTATGGTGTAAAGGTGACAAAGATACCATAGTAGGCAAATAAGTTCTTCTGGCTATTTCTAATAACTACCTATTTCTATAAAGGTATAAACATTAAGGAATGGGTAATCTAGATGGAAATTAAGGATGCTGAGGTAGGTTGGTCCGAATAGTATTATGAGAAAAGACTGATAGGAAAAGATTTGTCTTTTGGCAAACTCAGTTAGTTAGATGTATGTGGTTAGAAATTAGACTTTTAAAGGTGCCTCTGTTTACAAATAGGGTTGTGGATTTGAAGAAGATGAGGCCATGGGCAAGAGAGGAATGGTCTTAATTTGATGGACAAGGGAAATGGTTTGCGGTCTAGATGAGCAATCTATGATCAAGTTTTCATCTCCTTTTATATGCTCAACATCAAAAGTGTACTTGTTGAACATTCTTTCCATCTTAGTAACTGTGGATGAGGTAGATTTTTTTCCTTTGAATTCTACCATTTTTGGAAATGATGAATAATCTATGATAACAGTGAAATGATGACCAATGAGGTAGAATTCAAACTTTTTAATGTCATTCTTGATGGCTAAGTTCTCTTTAAAAGTGGAATGATAATAGATTTCTGAGTTTTTAAATTTTTCACGTGCAAAAGGACACATTCTTCTTTGTTTATCTTGTTCTTCAAGAAGAATAACTTTATAATAATGATCACTTGCATTTGTCTACAAAATTATTTTTCTGTTAAAGAAATATATAAAGGTGGCAAATTTTGTATCTCTTCTTTAAGAACTTTCACAACTGTCACTTATTGTTTTGACCACTAAGGATGGTCTTTCTTTAGCATCATTTTGATTGGATTTGCCTTTTTGTTGAAGTAGGGGACAAAATCTCTAAGATAATTTGCAACTCCAAGAACTTTTTGGATTTGCTTGTGTGAGAAATCCTTATTTAGGGATTTCAATAATTCTACTCCAATGTGGAGTCTTAGTTTGCACTGGTGATCTTGAAAGATCATTTAAAGGAATTCAATCTCTACCTATGTAATGTGCATTTTGGTGGAGGAAAGTATGATACCATAACTCTTTGTAAGATTAACAAACTATGAGAGTACTTGTTGATGAGACAACTGATCTGGAAAAAAAAAAGTAAGATATCATCTATGCAAACCAGCGTACTATGCAGAATTGGTTCATAAATCTACATAATTACCTTTTGAAATAATGATGGAGCAATCTTAAGACCAAATGACATTATTTTCCATTGATAATGTCGATTTGAAATATAAAAGGTTGTCTTGTGTCAATCTTCTGGTTTAATACCAAGTTGCCAAAATTATGCTTTAAGATCAAACTTTGAAAAATATTTAGCCCTAGGTAAGTAAATGAATAAAGATGAGATTTTTGAAAGTAGAAACTTACCATCCTTTAAAAAATGATTTACAGGTTGATAATCAATAACTAAACTCTTTTTGTTACAAACTTGTTCAGATCTTTTATTGACATGAAAAGCTTGACAAGCCTAATATGAATTGGTTGGTTCAATTATGTTTTGGGCTAAAAGCTAAAAACATTCTTACTCAGCTAAGGTCAAATCTTCTGGTGTCATTCCTGGGTCAATTGGTTTGGTTGAGTTGATGTCTTCATTTTGTTTGAAAGGTAAAGAAATGACAAAGTCTAGATTGATCCATAATGGGCTGAAATGTATAGATAAAAATTCAAAATGACTATTGACACAACAATGGGTTTGGATATTTTCTTGAATGGAGTCAAAAAGTGGTGATATTTAGGCCGAAAGTGTTTAAGTCATAAATATAAATGACGTTGTGGTGTAGGATTGAAAGCAATTTTTGAATTTGAGACATGTGAGAAGGACTTTGAGTTTGGAGATTTTTTAATAAATATCAAATCCAATGACTAGATCTTTATCAGGTAAAGCTGATCTAAGTAATTTAGTATGGATCTAACATCCCGAAAATAATTGAATTATAACAAGTGAGGCAGGTATAAGGCTAGTATTGCAAATTTCACCATTAACAGCTTTAAAATACTACTTATGAGGCTTCCAATATTTTGATGGAAGGACTTTTGGATTAGGAATGGATGAGTGGGCAATAGTGTCTGCAAATGCAACTGCCTTAATTGGCTTAACATATTTTCTAGGAAAATATAGACATAGGCCAATGAGATTAGATGTTTAACATCAATTTTAAGTTGGTATGAAAAATTTATAGGATATAAGAAGGGATGAGTCATGTAATAGATGGAGTAGAAGGACCACTATATTCTTAATCAATTTCATTTTTAGAAGATAAAAAGTCTTAAATGGGAAAGACTGTGTCTAGGGAAACATCATCATCAATAGAAAAGTGGGACTCAATGTTTGCATCTGTAATATCAATTGCAATGGAAATCTAAATTTATTGGCTCACTTTTGCAGCATGCTTTAGCTTATTTGAACTTTTTTTTTTTTGCATAATGAACTTTTTTGCCATTAAGATAACATTTGTCAAATTTTCTATTTCCACTGTATTTTTTCTTTTTAATGAAACAACATTTCTTTAGCGAAGATCTCCTAGAGCTATGGCTTTTAGTTTTGAAATAGTGTTTCCTTTTCTTTGAAGGGCAATAACAGTTCTTTTGAGTCATCATCACATTTGATAAATAAATCAGGTCGTTTGCATGACATTTTGAAAGGTGGGTCTTTTTTGTCTGGTCATCATTTGGACCATCAACTTTCTGTGTTCATAGAGCCTTTCTAATGCTTGCAATATGATTTGATAAATTTCTCTAAGGAAAAGGTCATTGACCTACTTGTCTCTTTGTTGAGTTAGACTCATCATGAATGTAGACAAAATCTCAGGGAATGAGAATATAAAAGCCTGCTTTAATCAAGGTTAGAAAATCCACTAATATGATGAAATTCTTTAGACATTTGTTAGAAGTGGAGATCTAAGTCTTTTTGTTTCTGTAAGGAGTAACAACTCATTTGAAATATTCTTCGCTGGTTATCTCAGTATCATCCTGAACTCTGCCCAAGAATTCATAATAAATGGTGATTAGAAATTTAGTGATATTATTTGCTTCCAGCAGCTGAAGTTTGGCATACTCGTTAAGAGCCATGCACCAATCTTGTTGTTTGTTGTGACTCTAGTAACAAACTCTTCAAGAACTTTTCTAAGAATCATCTCAGGTCGTTTCATTTGATTCTCAATCCAAGCTCGAAAGTCTTTGAATTTTATCTTTGTAATTGGTTTGTGAGATATTATCAAAAGTAAACCATTGCCTGGAATAACTAAGAAATATGGTCTACAAAATGTTGAGGAGTCAATATCCATTTTATTAGTAGATCAACAATATAAGAAGGATTGTTTGATGATTCTTGTGGTGTTGGAGAGGGGTTTACTGTAAACTGGGAAGACAAGTATTCATCATCTTCATCAACAATATTTGTTTCATTTGAAAGTTTTAACTCTGATGAAGAGTCTAAAAGTTCTATTTGCCTTATAAAGGAGTCAACCATCGAAAAAGATGGTACTGTAGGTGCAACTTGGTTTAAGAAAGCAAATGGGTTCATCATCAAGTTTTTTGGAGGCTTTTTTGTCTCAAAATGTGATTTTCCAATAGATTTGAAGAAGAGGACATTTGCATTGAGGTGTAGGATTTTGGCTTCCTAGTAGATTTAGGAATAATAGGAAATTTTTCTAATCTTAATTTTTTGTTAAAAAGATCAATAGTCAGTCTCATTTGTTCAAGTTCAATAGTAGTTGGGGTATACAAAAGTGTTGGTGTGTTTTGGAAGAGTGAGAAAGTAAGGATTGTTAGAGAGGATGGTTCAAAGCGATCAAAAAGTGGAGGGACTGAGATTTTTCTTTTCATGTCTTTCTCAATCTGAGAGAATTAATCTTTAAAATTAAATTTCGATAGTTTTTTTTTATTAAAATCAACAGAATACATTTTTGCTTAATCATTCTCATCAAGTCTTAATGTCTCTCATTTAATTTTTAATCAATGGTTCAAATTTACTTTTAAAATAAACAAATTCAAATATTTAAAAAAACGTCACAAAGGTGCGCCATTAGGGCGTCTCGACTAAGGCTTAAAACACACCTTTGTGACAGTGTCCACTTTTGACTTTTAAGGCACAAAGACTAACACTTAGTGCGCCTTGTAAAGCGCGCCTTAACAACTATGTTTATTTCTATAATGGTGATATAAAACTATTGTTTTAAAACACATGCCATATGATTTTTTTAAGTTTATTTAGTACTGCTTAATATTTATTATATTTAAAATGCATCACATATTATAAAAAAAATAACTCTATTCTTAAATATGTCTAGTTTTTAAAAAAAATTAAAAAATTTTAATCTCATTATTCGTTTAGCAAATACACTTAAAAGGGTTCTCCAATGTAATTTTTTATATAATTTTTGAAAATTAAAGTTGAAATTTATTTAATAAGTGATAGAATTTAATTTTATTAAAACGACAATGAATGGATTTTAAAATAAATAGAAGTGACATATCTTTGTAAGAATTCTAGTCATTTAATTTTTATCATTGTAAAACAAATATAAAATTACTTCACTTACTTTTAAATATCTTTTTATTATTTAAATTTGCTTTAAATTTGATCTCAAACAAATGAATTCTACAAAAAATCATTAAAGTTCAATTCTATTTGTGGAAACTTAAAATTGCACCAACAGCAGAGTTTTTTCTTTGGTTATTATTCTCTAATGATTTAGTTGTTGGTGCTAACCTTTGAAAGCGCATCCTTAATGTCAGTTTTTTTGTGCCAGCAAAATCAGGGTAAGTGTAGAACATAAGGATTTTTCAATCGAATTGAATATTAAATTATTTCAAAACTAAAAAAAATTGAATTAATAATAAATCTTGGAAGGGAATTAATTTTAGTGATTTGTAAATATATCAATTTTAAATGAAAATTTAATTAAAAACTAGATCAAAACCAAATCAAATTGAAACTATCTTAAAATCTTTAAACCAAATTAGTATAAATTTATTAGTTATTACTAATATTTATATTATGTATTAACTCACTCAATTAGTGTGTTTGATCTTTAAATGATGATCTTTAAATGACTAAAAGCAAGAAGTTTAACCCTTAATGGTGTTAAAATTGGAGATTAAGAACTAAAACAATTGAATATCAAAATCGATACGATCCCCTCTTAAAATTCTAAGAGAATCGAAGAATCAAACATAATCATCTTAAATTTGACATGAAATTGAACCAAATGTTCTAAAAAATTTGAGACAATATCAATTCTTGAATTTTTGAATCTCTAAAACTTCAATTTAAGAAGGAGGTTTCTCAATCTCAAGTTGTTGTTTGGTAAAACTGAAAATTAAGTGATGAATAATTTCATTACTGAGAATTAAGAGCCGAATAATTTTAATATTGAAATTTTTAAAACCTGAATTATCATTGAACAAATATCAAATTCTCAAAAAAAAAAAAATCAAGTCTTATAATAAGATAACTATATATTTTATAATAGATTATCACATAATTTAACTTTAAAAATTAAATTATATTTTTACTAATAGAAAAAAATTATGATGATGAATAGTGATGATTATGGGTAAGAGGTATATTAACAAATATACATAAATAGTGAAAATTTTTCTATTATTTAATCCATTAAATAAAAATTTTCTAATTATCAAATTAAGTGATTTTTTGAAATTAGTACTTAATAAAAAAGAGTTAAAAGAAAGTGTTTGTCAAATAAACTTAAAAGAATAAGTGTCAAATATTTTAATTTTAAATATTTAATATAGTTATCAACTTTTAGATCAAATCAAGCTCATCCCTGTGTAAAATCCATCCAGATATTCTTAAATTTTATTTTATTTGCTATGCTTTTAAGTCCATGAATTAAGTTTTATAGCTTTAAAACCCATGCACTTTTTGCAATTGTTATACAAAATCCTTTTATTACAAACTTTGGGAGATTAAATGATACGCGTAGTTAAGTGAGAGCTAGGCGTTAAAGAAGATGGTGCATCAATGCTAAATGGATTAAAAAAAATGAATCAGATGCTTTGTTGGCAATCAAAATAACAAAACTATATATTAAACTAAATCCTTAATTTTTATTTAAATAAAAAAAAATTGCAATTTCGTCAATCACTTTAATCCAATTCTAGTTTTCTATTGTTCTTTCTAAGATTCCTCACCCTCAAGATTAGGATGATGATGATTTATCCTAACCCCTCCATAGCAGTGGCCTATTCATGATGCACAAATATTTTGAAACTAACAAACAACCCGACTCAAAAAAGAAATTAAGAGATCACAACTGCATTGATTTAAGAATTAGGATTTCTTCATTTGACTGTATAGTTTGTAAGGTCAAATAAAATTATTATAGCTTATTTTTTAAACACATTTACTATAATACCATTTATATTGTTGAACTAATGAAGCTCTATTAAAAAAACCAAAAGGACAGGACAAAGGGCATGTTGTTTTATGAGCCAAGAAAATTGGAAAAAAAAAAAAGGCACATTCGGACTAAAGGCCAATTTGGCCCCTGAATATTTGAGTAGATCCAATTAGGTCTAGTTTTAATTTTATGATCTTTTAACACCAACTTAATTAAAAACAAATTAATTAAGTTATATTTTGACTATTGGCAGTGCGTGAGTCACAACCACAATAAAAAGAGCGTGAAAACTCTATTGTGAATAACTTCATCTTTATCTTAGTGTGAAAATTCCATTGTGAATAACTTTATCTTTATCTTTTATCTTTTATTTTTCTTCTTCATCTTCTCCATCAACCATCATAAACAACTTTATGCCAATCAAAACATGCTCTCTTTCTATTTTTCTTGTTTCTGCTTTTCAAGCGCTTGTTTTCAATTGAAATCTTGGGTTCCATTTGAAGCATTCAGGATGCTCTCAAGGTTCATTGGCTAGACTCCTTATTAAAAAAGAATGGCAAAGAGTGGTTAATCCGGACTTTCTTCAAAGGGAGAAAGGGCTATTTTGACTGGAGTTATGCACCAAAAGTGAGTCTTTTTGCTGTTTCTTCAAGTCATCTTGTTACAACAAAATCTTTCTTTGCAACACTTGTGCTGTAGATCAACTTAGATCTTGACCTTGGTTGAATGGTTCTTATTTGTAAGTTTTCATTGATCCACTTCATTTCCACATTGCAACCAAAACATGCTCCTTCTCTCTCTTTATACAGTTTTGATTTCTCTTCATGAAATTAATAATGAGAAATTGGCTAGGTTGGTTCCTGATTGCAATCATAGATTTCAATTGCAATCTTGTGTTCCCTATTGCAATGATGTCTTGACCATTTTTTTTCAATTATAATCCTTCCTCAACAACAATCTATTTATGTTATGTTATTTGGTTCTATTTTTAGATTATTATTAACAATCTATTTATGTTCTGTTATTATTATTATTATTATTATTATGTGATTCTTTATTGTGCCTGCGTATGTTAGATTATTAATTGGTGTTCATATTTATTTTTTTGATAATGAAGAAATGCATGTAAGGAGCTTGAGTTCATGTCATAATGCTTTTATTTTTTTTTAATTTGTTGTTGTAAAATCTAGGTGTAATGAGATTGAAGTTTGAGTATTTTTACTAATTGCCAACTTTATTTATTTTTTTATTTTAATTGATTTTGATAGAAAAATTGTTAAAGATGAAAAGATTTTAATCATGTGTTACATTTTTTATTGGTTTTAAATTTATATTTTTACCATGCAGAATAAGGCAGTAAGGAAGAACTTTAAAAAATTTTAAACAAAATTATTTGATGTTGACTGTGTGAAAACATGCTCTTATGAAATATAAGATTAGAGTTTGAAGGAACTGATTTCTTAAAATTTTGAACTTTTTAGACTCAATTAAATCTGTCCAAATAGTTCAAGCGTCAAAATGGCCTTTAGTCCGAATTCTTCTTGCTCTCTACATGTTTAAAACTATAAAACTCAGTTCTTTATTATTATTATTATCTGTTTTGTATGCTAATGGAGAAGATAATTCAGGGATTTATTTTTATTTTTATTTTTTTTTTGAGGAAGAGATGAGTTGTGCGAAGGTAATTTTATAATATTATAACTTACTAGATTTTTATTGTTTAATTAACAGTAAAAATATTAAATTTAAACATAAAATGAAATGACATAATAGTGTTAAAATATAAAAATTTATAATGTATTTTTAAAAATTAAAGACAAAATAATATATGATGAGAAATTAGTATTTTAATTAAAGAGTTTATATTTCTGGAGAAAAAAGTTTTAGAAGTGTAATTGTTGTTAAAGGTGGAAGGCATGAATATAAGGGAAGCTTTAAGTTATGTACTACAACAGATTCTTCTGTGATTTGGGTCACCAATTAAGATTATAAACGTTTACGTTTTCATCAAGTCATATGAGAGAGATACCAACTTCAGTTAGAAACAAATTCCAATCAGAAAACACAATCCAAATTCCATTTTGATGCTAAGGATGAAGAATCAACACAGTTATTACTCCATTTTTTATAAACATTAATGAAAATTTTATCAACAAATGAAAATTAGGACCCTGCATTTATGCCCCACACTTGTAAAGGGAGACATTTGGCTAATAGAGTTTTGAGTAGACATGACACAATAGTCACTACTACTGACCGTTGTTCATTGATCAGGTGGCTTACTTGAATATTTAAAAGGGCAGTGGTCTATGGCGATCAAGCTAGGAACACGTTTCCCAGTGGTACAAGGAAATAACATCAGGTTTATGGGAGTTTGATTGCATGCTGTTAGCCAAAGTATAGTGTCCGGTTGGTGCATTCATGTAACCAACACCTTGACTCAGAAAAGAACCTTGAGGTGGATGCTCAGGAGCGGGTTGCACTGACTGAACAACGGATCTTACACGGATAGATGGTTTTGGAAGATCATTTGATGGAACATGAATCCTAGGACGCTTCTCTCCACTCTGCTGTTGCAGTGGAGTATTAGGGGAGATGTCAGAAGCTGGAGCAGAGGCTGGGGGAACCTGCTGATCTAATTTGGATCTAGACCGACTACGAGGTCTGCTATTCGCTTTTGATTGTTGAATATTGAGAACCTCCTCCCTCTGTTCCTCTACTTGCATAATGCTTTCTTTGAGGATTTCAGGTGACAGACCATTAATCTTGTAACGTACAATGTATTTGACCACATCTTTCATCGCTTTTATTTCTTTTTCTATGGCCCTAATCTGCAACTAGCAATTTTTAAAATGCGTCTTTGAGTGAGATACACATAATAAAGAGCTGATAGGAGCCCAAAACCAAAGAAACAGTAATTATATAGCTTCACTCCCTCAGCATTCTTGTTGCAAAAATTGCTCAAATGATCCATTAAGATGGGCACTGGTAGGAACTTGTCAACATCTGATGCATAGATATATTTAACAGCCTGTATCCTACACTCCTTAATAAGATCTTGAATAAAATCTGTAATGGCGTAGAAGACCATGTAAATACATCAAATTGCTTATGAAGAAGCTCAAAAAGAAATTGCTTGTAACTATCATTAAGAAAAGTTATAGAAGCCATAGGAAAAGAAAATATCTGCAACAATTTGCAAAGGAAATTGTCACCGCATGGTGTATTGACTAATACAATGAAAAAACTATACAGGAAAAAGCACTTGGGATCATATTCTCTAAACCAAGGACTTGACATAAATCAGGGGCCTCTGAACGCCGGTGATCAGTATCCAGATACCCTAGAAGTTTGTCTGCCCTAAAGGTAGAGGCCAACCTGTAAGCAGCTAAAATTTGCAGGAAACATATGGCCTCCAAAGGATTATACCAGTTCTTTTCCAGTTTTCTTTCCCAATCAAATGCAAAATTTTTTGCCTCCTCTTTTAATTTTGGATTAAACTGAGGTGTGACTCTCCTTAACTGCTGCAACAATAAAATACAACTCTTCTTTGAAACACCAAATTTGCCATCCATTTTCCTCTTCAAATTAAAAGGAAAGGAATCCTTCATTACATCTAAAACAAGCTTTCCTGAATCACCCACGAGTTGAAGAGCAGTAGCAACCTCACCGGGTGTTGAATCATGAATTTCATGTTTAAGAAACAGTCTCAAATCCTCCTTACTCATGTTGGAAGAAAAACATTTAGTGGGCTGAGGATCCAGGTAGGATGAAACCTCCTTGCTTTTCAATGACAAATCTCCTAGTGAGGATTGCTCAATCTTTAAATGGAAAGAAGCAGCGCTGGTTTCTGTCCAGAAACATTAATTATTGATAGATAGGCCAAGAAGTAAATCAAAGAAGGACGTGCAAATATTCTGTTTCGAAATTCAAAGAGGTCATGGCAACAAAAAGGAAGAAAAAAAATATTGTAGTGCTTATACATCGGATTAGTAAATCCAGCACCCTAAACATGCATTAGAATAAAAGACTAGTTTCAAGTCCTGAACCCCACTTGACCTTGATAGCCTGAGACTTCCAGCATTCTCAAAATAATGCTCCCTATATTATCAGTTGATGATTTTCCAGACTCCACATCCCTTATGGAAATGGTGAAAAGCACAAATGTGATTCCAACACAAAAGATCTCATGAAACAGAAAATCAATGATGTTGCAGTTAATGGCATATTCCTCTAATGAACATGTCAATCTAGGCTAATATTCTAGACTCTCCAAAACAAACTGTTGTTGACGAGTCAAAACCAAGAGTTTATGCATGCAGAATACAATGTAGTAAGAGAATCTTCTTGGCTAATTGTACAACTTGGTTTTCCACAAAGAAAAAGAAATAGATGATATTGAACTGATAAATCATCACAATCAAAAGAAATAAACCACAGCAGAAAAACCAAACTAGGCCATCATAATAGGAGGAGCATCCAAAGATATATTGCTGTCCTTCACAACTAAGTTCAGTATGTTTCTAAAAAAGTAGTATATTCTGTATCACACTAAATTGTTTAGATAATAAATTATGTGAAGAATCACACTCAAGGCTAACAAATTTGAGTATGCAAATTTTGAATGTGGCATACCTTGGTAGCAAGCACAAGGTGCATTTTGATCATCTTCTGCTGACAAAGTTGGATGTTTAGTTCCACTACACTGTTGTGATTGAGTCTTGGAGGTAGGCCCCGATATTGAGGATGTTGTTCGAAGGCCAGTAAGAGCAAGGTTTGTGGTGGATACAGATTTGGAAGCAAGGACATGGTCATTAACAGCAGCACTAGTAGGGAGCAAGTATTTGCTTTCATTTGAAAATGACCTTTGAACCTTCTGTGCAGCAACAGTAGGGGGCAAGTATTCCTTCTTATTCCAAAATGGTCTTTGAACCTTATGTTCCAGGGCTGCAAATTTTGCTTTTCTAATTGAGTTTTTTTTCTCCATGTCATTTATTGACTGCTTAAGGTTCCCAAGAAGGGGTTCATATTGTAGCATTCAATGCATCTTAATGCACATCTCATCTCAGCTATTCTTTTGTCTGTTGCCTCAATCTGTCAACAATTTGTTATAAGCACACAAACAAGGAAGGAGGAATTCATAGAATGAAGTAAAAAGGAAACATACCTCTCCTTCAAGTGATTTATTTTCCTTCCTCATTTTTTTGGCAGCACTCTTGGAGTCCTGTAAGTAATCTTTCAATAAAGGAACAGGAGGGAACTCATTAACTAACTCAAATGCATAAATAAAACTAATAGCGTCAAGTTGCTGCATATTTCTGACAAGATTTCGAATAAAACCTGTTGCAGATATGATTACACCAACATATAGAGATTGCAGAATAAATTTAAGAGAGAGAGAGAGAGAGAGAAATAATAATAATAAGCTGAATGGTCTAAATTAGGTTCTTAAAGAAGCACTGAAACTTCATTAGATAACACACCAATGTCTATAAAGAAAATACAGGACAATAAAAGTCCACATTTTAACACGTACACACATATGCAGGCAGATATTTTACGAAAGAAGGGAAGATTCTTGATGCTCAGACATAAAAAACTTACTAATAGACTATTGTTGAAGTCATATGTAGTGCAATCAGATGAAGCTTAGACATTAGATACTTACGAGATATCTTATCTGCCAAACCTAGGACACACAATAATGCAAGAAACTGGCGATGTACGGCAACAATCTCCAATCGAATTAAGAGCTCATCAGCATCAAAGGCATCTGCCAGTCCATAAGAAGCTAAAAGCTGCAAAAACCCCGAGACCTCAAGAGAATGCTCGGCATCTACCAAACCCGCCTGCTTAAGTTCTCTTCAACTTGTTTCTCTTTCAACTTCCATCCATCAAAAGATTGTTTCTCTAGTTCTTCGCAGTGCTCCTCAAATCTCTTTTCCTTCACTTCAAGTTCCGAAACCCGTCTGCTTTAAGTTCTCTTCAACTTTTCAACTTCAATCCATCAAAAGATTGTTTCTCTAATTGTTTGCAGTGCTCCTCAAATTTCTTTTCCTTCATTACAAGTTCCAAAACCCGCCTATTACAGTTCTGATCATAGAAATCAAGTTCTTTGGACCGCTCTTCAAGTTTTTTCTCTTTCATCTCCAATTCAGCGAAGAATTGTTTCTGTTTCAATCTCAATTCCTCGCATTGTTCTTGGACTTTCCTTTCCTTCATTTGGAGTTCCAAAACCTGCCTACTAAAACTCTCATATTGTAATTCAATTTCTTTGAACGCTCTTCAACTTGTTCCTCTTTCAATCTAAATTCTTCGAGTTGCTCCTCAAAATCTCTTTCCTTCACTTAGAATTCCAAAACCCGCCTATTAAAACTCTCATATTGAAAATCAAGTTCTTTGAACTGCTCTTCAAATTGTTTCTCTCTCAATCTCAATTCTTTGCATTCCTCCTCAAATATCCCTTCCTTTACTTCGAATTCCAAAACCCGCTCCCTAAAATTACCATCTGTCAATGCAAGTTCTTTTACCCGCTCGTCACATTCCTTCTCCTTCAACTCAACCGCCTTCAACCTCTCACCAACTTC
Source organism: Omphalea diandra (assembly GCA_949677035.1). Classification (NCBI taxonomy): domain Eukaryota; kingdom Viridiplantae; phylum Streptophyta; class Magnoliopsida; order Malpighiales; family Euphorbiaceae; genus Omphalea; species Omphalea diandra. The sequence continues at coordinate 14,563 of CATIWR010046265.1, read as the reverse complement.
CCTCTCCAAAACCCTAACCTCGTCCGCTCTCTCAAGAAACAACTCCTCCAGATATTTAATCTGTTCCAACTTCTTCTCCACCGACTCCTTCATCGCCTCAATATCCTTCTCTCGTGCTGTAACAGATTCTTGAACCGCCTCCAATTCCTTCTCCCTCCTCTCCAGTTTCAGTTCCGTTGATTCTTGGATTGAATGCAGCTCCTTGGCGCGTTCTTCGATGGAAGTGTGAATGGATTCGAAGTGATCCTCTATCTCCTTCCATCGGAGAGTAAGCAAGAGGACGGATGAAGCGCGGTCGTGGAGTTGATCAACAGTTTGGCGGAAACTTTGTCTTCGCAAATCGCTGAGTTGTAACCCGGAGTAAATATTTTCCTCCATCAAGGCGAGCGGATAAAACCTAATGACAGTTTAGTTCCTAGGTTTGATTTCAAACGAGGAGGGAACCGAAGGAAGGATACATATGTTACATAAAGTTTTGTAAAAGTGGCTAGGTGGCGCGGTCGTTGTTCCATTGAGGGCCCAAACATTGACTATGGAATCTTAAGTTTCATTTTGATCCCTAACCCTTAGGGGAAGTAAAAATTGGATTAGATAGAAAAAATTGATAAAATTTAATTGATTCAGTTTAGTTAGATTTGATTATTTAATAAAATTAATTTAATTTAATTTTAATTTGCAAAATTTTTTATTTTTTGTTGTCTTTTAGATAAAAAATTGAAAAATTGAATTAAATAAAATTATTAATAAATCAAATTAATTTAAATCGAATTATATTTAAAAAATATATAATTTAATCAAATCAAATCAAATCAAACTAAACTTTTTAAGTTTCATTCAGTTTGGTTTATAAACATATATTAATTGATTCAGTTAATTCGATTTTTTAAAAAATTTTGATTCAATTCGATTTTAAATATATAAAATTTAGTTTATTTAATTTTGATAAACACCGAATCAAATTAATTGAACTAAACCGACTGTTTGCTCATATTTACTAACCCTATGTTTGAAAGAACGAATAAAAAAAGGAAGTAAAATAAAAAAAAAAACAATAAGAGATTATTATAACTTTTCTTTGTTTAGGAATAGGAGAAAATAAAAAAAGAAAGAAAATAATATTTATTTTACCTTTTTTATTTTTTCTTTAAAATAAATTGAATATATGAGGATTAAAAGTAAATTTTCATTGTTGATTATGAATTTACAATTCTGTTTTTAATGTTTTTTTATTGAAAATCATGCATTCTCTTACTTATCCAAATAAAAGGGTAAAATAGTAAATTTATATTATATTAATTTTTTTCATATTTTATTTTCTAAATAAAAAAATAAATCTATTCTCCCTTTTCCCTTTTTTATTAGAATACGAAGAGAAAAATAAATAAAAAAATAAAAATTAGTTTTTTTAATTTTCAAACAAAGTACAAAGGGACCCATTTGAGGATCAAAGAAGGGAGCTAAAATTTATTTGGAAATTTTAATAAGTGATAATTTTAATTTAATTATTTTTTAAAACTAAATCATTTTGAGGATAGGAGTGACATATCTTTGCAAGAATTCAATTCATTTACATGACAGTTTTTTTTAAATAGAAAAAAAAAGAACTTAATGATCATGAAAAATATAAATAAAAATTAATTAATTGTATTTCATTTAATAATTTTTTAAAAAATAAGAGTTTAAAAATCATTTTAAATTTTTTTATTTCACCTATTAATTCTATATAAAATTAAAAAATAAATTTTTGGAAGTTAATAGTTACATACAATTAGAGTTTAAATTTAAGTTAAAACAAATTGGGATATGCCTGCTTCAAGCTCAAATTAGATTTTTTTTTGTATATAATTATAATGATATGATAAATAGAAATACTATTACTTAAAACTAAAACAGTGAAAATTGCAACATTTATTATGCAACATAAAAGACGTGCATGCTAGTTAAGTGTGGCAAACTTTGATTGACCGCAAGCCCTGCTCGCTGCTGGAATGATAATCGTACTGAGGTGACAGGAAAAGCAACACTGACAAAAGCATAAGGGTGGTCATTCATGTCTGGCAGTATTTAATTTACTTCGTGTTAAAGTAAAAATAGGTGGGCATTGTAAAAATGTTTAAATCAAACACAATTTATTTAATTAATTATATTAAAATTTTTAATTTTAATATATATATATATTTATATATAAAGTAAATTATATGAGATGATTCATATAATTTGTTTAATTAATCGGATCATAATAAATATTAATATATTACAACACAAAACTATATAATTAATCTGAAAATATATATAAATTTTTTTAAAAAAATTATTTTTTTAACTAAAAAAGATTTATAAATTGAAAAAATAAAAAATAAAGATTAAAAATCTAAATAAAAAATATTTTTGTAAATGGTTATGGTATTTCATAATTTATGCTCTATCCTATGGTTGAAAAATAAATTTCTTGGGTTCACTGTTGCGCCTGCACCCTTTTTTTTTTTTTGCAAGAATGAATATATTGGCAATTTGAAGAATGTGCTAAATTTAAACAGAATTTAGTTGGATTTTCTTTTCACAACCTAAAAATTGTATTTAATTTTTTGAATATTTTCACTAAAAAGAAATTATTACAATAAAAAGATTATTTGATCCTTATTTGTGTTTACTTTTATTAATATTGAATTAAAAAGATATATTGCAGTGATAATAGTAATAATGGTGATAATGATTGTGTGAGCTAATTGATGAATGAATATGTTGATTTAATAGTCATACATTCCAAGTTTTTCTCTCTCTAGTTGTGCCATAAAATCCTCTATGTTGTTAACGTGATGATTCAACTAAATATTTGGAGTCATACAACACTTCAAAAAGCATCAAATAGCACCATCATTCCTTACCTAGCAAGCAGCAGCGAAGTGACCATGAACATAATAGAAACCAGTTATTTCACATCAATGAATGAATTTAAGTTCAATTTTTTTTTTTTCTTTCAAAAGGTTACCTGTTAAACTGCCAGGATACCTCCCTAAGAGAAAATCCATCCCAACACAATTTTGAGAGCAGAGAAATAAGGTGATAAATACATAAGAGAAACTACATAAACCATGGCGAAACATTACTTTTTTGAATTTGACTTCTGCTGGTTCCTGTACAATGGAGTTGGCCACCTAAGACGCCACTTCCCTCCAAGGTTAACATAAAGCTGAGTACTATTAGAAGAAGAGGAAGGTGGAGAATTTGATAGAAAGGTCAGTGGATATATATTGATGCTCTATGCACTAGACTATGATAAAAAGAACCTAACTAGAGCTTTTGTCAGAAGCAATTCTACAATTGTCATTCAGAAATACAGACTCATTTATGATTGATTAATTGGGTGCCAACTTGCGATGAAAATAGTGTATCAACTAACACGTCAGACCCTTGGACGCTTCTTGTTACCGTGGAATTGCAGTTCATCCCTCAACTTCTGGTTGTATAGCTGTGGTTGCACCCCAGGAGGACGACGTGGCAGATTCTTGGGGCCAGAAATGCCGATATTGTTATGGTTTCCCTCTTGCAATTGTGATTGAACAACCAGACGAGGGGCTGATGAATGGCCTTTACTTCTTGCCTTCTGCTTTTCCAGCGCAACAATCCGTGCCTTAATGTTATTAGTTGCAAATTTGGATTCAAGCTTGTATTCTGCTGTGAATTCTAATATGGCCCCTAGAGCACCTATTTCATTATCTATGGCTTCATCCTGCAGTAAAATCCATATCCAACAAATTTGCTTTCCATGTTAGTTGGGAGCACGTATAAAAGCAGTTGGCTCAATGATTAGAAAGAAAATGATAAGGCAAAAAGGTGCACTAGACATGCCTGCACCTCTAGAAAATCCTTCCCATTCTTGGAGATACAGGAACCGTCTATGATATCTTCCATGTGTTTTTGCAGGATGACTTGAGGAGGGAAATTGTCAACCAGCCCAAATGCACAACTAAATCTAGCAGCCTGTACAAGCTGCTTCCTTTGAATGAGGTTCTCAATTAACACTGTAAAATGAAAGAATACAAAATTAGTCATGCAATTCATGACCCTTTCTGCCAAATCAGATGGCATCAAAATTTACTTCATATATAAAAATAAAGACAACTAATTCATAATTAATCAGTCACTTCCTAGAACCTTTCACATGTCAGTAACATCATAGAAAAAAATATCTTCGTATAAAACCTCTCAGCATTGAGCTTTGTTTGGGGGAGAGTGGAAAATGGGAGGAAAATGGAGTGTGGGACTCATATGCAAGAAGCAAAATTGTGGATCTCAAAGTAATTTTCCTTCCATTTTCCCTCTTTCCACCCATTTTCTACCCTTATTTTCTGATTAAAAGCCTCTAATCCCTACTGCAAACATAACAAATGCCCAAGGACACAGAGAAGTTATAGCCAATAATGCACATTCGACAAGAAAATACAAACACATCTTATAAAATATGCAAATAAACGCACAAGGAGATGTCAAATGAATCTTCAGGCAATTTACCAGGGATCTTAGCTGTCAAACCAAGGAGCTGACACAGTTCTGAAGCCTGTCTATAATGTGCAACAGTCCTAACAAGTCCTAGAATCTCATCCTCATCAAAATAAGATACTAACCCATATATAGCCAGAAACAGCAAAAAGGCCCAAACCTCAATCGAATCCCCAATCTGCAATCTTATATTTGGTTTCCACTGCAGTGCTAGCTTTTTAGCCCCTTCTTTCACTAGAGGGCTTAATTTTGGTGAGACTTTCATCAGCTGCTCCAGTAGTAAAACCTTACTCTTAAGTACACTAACATCAAGTTTTGCATCTTCATTCTTCCCATTCTGGGAATATGATCCTTGCATTACATCCAAAACAAACTTTGCTGGGTCTGGTGACAACTTAAGGACAGCTAAAATTTCGTGGGGCTCCAAGTCATGCTCATATTGCGCCAAATGAAAACTCCTTTCATCAGCGATCATACTAGACTGATAATTTTCTGATGAAGAATATATTGGAACACTGGCATGCGAATTTTCTACTCGCTCAACCTTAACATGTGATGAAATAATGCTGCTCCCTAAATCGGTGAAAAATGAAACCATTTATGAGAAATAAATATTAAATTTGCTCAGTATTAACATCCGAAGAAAAAATTTTGCTCCCTGAGCAAGTGAACTGCAAAATCATTGATTAGAAATAGATTGCATTAAGAGACTTGAAAGTATTATAACTTATACTGCAATTGAGTAAACAGTTAGGACAATAATAAGGTCCTGTTATATTTCAGGAAACATTAAACTACGCAAATTGAAGCAGCTCGCTCATAACTGGGGACTTATGCTTTTTATAAGAATTTACTGGAAAATACCAAGTTCAAATATCTAGATTTACACAGGGCAACAGTAGCACTGTGGTTCACAAAATGAATTTACCTTTCCTTTAAAAATTAAACAACTTTAATAAGTGAACTATGCAATCGACAAACACTGTTTTTAGTGAACATGATGATCTACAATCAAATCCTTAGTAGTGTCTGCCTAGGGTCTATAGAAACAAATATGCAGGAAACAATAACTAAAAGATAGAACTTACGAGGTAAACTCTCTGCAATTCCTAGAGCCTGACATAATTCAAGCATCTGCCTATGCTGAGAAACAGTATCAAGAAGACTCTGAAGCTCATCGGTACTGAAAGAAGAGGCCAATTTAAAGGCAGCCAAAAGTTGCAAAAAAGCCAACACCTCCAGTGAATTCTCATGCACTTCCCTCATCCTGGCCTTCCACTCATAGACGAGCTTCATTGCCTCTTCTCTTATTTCTGGCCTGACCTGTGGGGATAATTTCAACAGCTGCTCTAAGAGAGTAGTACAACTTCTCCTAATTATGCCCAAGTTAAACTCCATATCCCCATTGTTTGAACGCGGGGGATAAAACCCTTGAATCGCATCTAGTACCAGCTTTCCTGCATCTGGTGACTTTTGAATAGCAGTGAAAACTTCACTTTGGACCAAATCATGTTTTCTCAATTGCTCATACAAAAGCAACTGCAGATTTTGTCCATTATTTGGGATACCACATTGAATACCCACAGACAAAAAGTTAACAGTATTGTTAGCCATCAAATTCTCAGGTTGCCTAGCTGTTGCTCGTGACAGAAAATTGCCATTTAATTGTTTCTCTCTCAATTCCACTTGCTTACATAATTTCTCAACTGATTTTTGCATTGTATCCATTTCTGCCTCTTTTAGTGCAAGGTTATCAGAACATTCTTTCAAAGTTTTTCCCACCATATCAAGGTCCCTCTTCTTTGATTCAAGCCCTTCAGAGCATTCAAAATTTGATTTTTGGAGTGAGATTCGCTGTTTCTTCAAAGCTTCTAATTCCTTGTTACCCTTTTCTATCGATATTTTGATTGATTTCAATAGCTTCTCCTTCAATTCAAGTTCCTGGTTTCGTTCTCCAACAATGTCTCGAATAGCAATAAGTTCCCTCTCTTTCAATTTGAGATCTTTGCAATATGTTTTAATTGTTTCTTTGATTGAATTGAGCTTCTTTTCTTTTGATTCAATTTCTTTCGCATGCCTTTCTTCATTCTTTTGAATGGAATGTAATTTTTTCTCCTCAGACTGGAGCCTCAATGAATGCTCTCTAAGAGATTTTTCAATGAGCTCCAACTCTGACTCTTTCATTGTAAGCTTTGCACAGTACTGATTTATAGACTTGTTTATTGCATCATACTGTTTTTCTTTAGCTTCAAGTTCTTCAGTATTCTCTTCAATCAAAACTTTGATTGAATCCAGATGTTTCATGCTCTCCTCAATCAATTTATGGACTCTGATGAGTTCCGTCTCTTTCAAGTTAAGCTCTTCCAGGCACTCCTTGTTCATTTTTTGAGCCGCACCAATTTCTTTACTTTTCAAATCAAGCTCCTGCAGGGAAAGATCAATAGATTTTTCAACTCCACCAAGTTTTCTCTCTTTCAAGTCAAGTTCGCCAGAACATTTCTCAGCCAATTGCTGCAGCATTTCCAATTGCTTCTCCTTCAACTTGAGCTCACCATTGCAATCACTAATCATGTTCTTTAATGTATCCAACTCCTTCTCTTTCAGCTCAAGTTCATCCTTACAATCTGAAAACAAAATTCTCAGCTTTTCTATCTCCTTTGCTATTGTTTCAAGCTCCTTAGAGCATAACTGAAGCGATTTCTGTGCCAACTCCAACTGCTGCTCCTTCACATAAAGTTCCTTGCAACACTCCTCAAGCTTCAATTTAACTGTACCCAATACCGTCTCCTTTGATTGAAGCTCCCCAGTATTTTTGTCTATAGACTTTTGAACTTTACCCAATTGTTTCTTTTTCACACCAAGCTCCTTTTGAACCAACACCAGTTGCTTCATTTTCACATTAAGCTTCCCATTGCAATCCTCAACCTCTTTTTGGGCCAACTGGAGGTCATTGTTAAAAACACAAATCAAGTTCTTGACAGTGACCAACTCTCTCTCTTTCAGCTCAAGTTCATTGCTGCAGTTCACCCTCAAAATCTTCACCTTCTCTGCCTCCTTCTCTGTCATTTCAAGCTCTTTAGAACATTCCTGAAGTGACTTCTGCACTGACTCCAATTGCTGACCTTTCGCATGAAGTTCCTCGCAACACTTCTCATGCTTCATTTTCACTGAATGCAATTTCGTTCCCTGTGATTCAAGTTCCCAATGATGTTCATCAATCAACTTTTGAACTCTACCTAATTGCTTATTTTTCACACTAAGCTCCTCATTACAATCTTTTAGCTCCTTTTCAACCAATTCTAGTTGCTCCTGTTTCATAATAAGCTTCTTATCACAATCTTCAACCTCTTTCTGAGCCAACTGAAGCTCATCATTACAATCACTAATCAAATTTTTTACAGTATCCAACTCCCTCTGTCTCAGCTCAAGTTCACTGTTACAATCAGTCCTCAAAATTTTCACTTTTTCTACCTCCTCCTCCACCATTTCAAGCTCCTTAGAGCAATGCTGAAGTGATTTCTGCACTGATTCCAATTGCTGATCTTTCTCACAAAGTTCCTTGCAACACTTCTCAAGCTTCACATTAACTGAATGCAATTTCATCTCCTTTGATTCAAGCTCCTGAGAATGATTGTCTATCGACTTTTGAATTCCACCTAATTGCTTATTTTTCACACTAAGCTTCTCATTAAACTCTTCAAGCTCCTCTAGCACCAATCCTAGTTGCTCCTTTTTCATACTAATCTTCCCATTACAATCCTCAACCTCTTTTTGAACCAAATTCAATTGTTTTTCCTTTGAAGTAAGCTGCAAATTCAACTCCTGAATCCATTTTTGAATCAAACCCAGTTGCTTTATTTTCATTTGATGCTTATTTAAGCCTTCTTGGATGCTTCTTAACTTAATTTCGACCTCTTGTTCACGTTGTTCAAGCACTTGGGTAGTTTCCGCTATTTTCTTCTCTCGCAAGGCGAGTTCTTGTGCTTGCTTGAATAAAGAATCTTTTGTCACTTCAAAATGATCCTCTATATCTTTCCATTGCAGAGTGAATATGAGAATGGAAGACGCTTGTGCATGTGCCTGATCAAACGATTTGCGCAAACTTTCTTTCTTTGACTCAGCTAGTTTCAAATGATCCATTGTGTCCTTCACTGGAGCAAAAACGTATGAGATAATACATAAAAGCAAGTTTAAATTCAAGCCTTAATAAAGTACATTTCAGCAATGCAACCATGGCTGCCAACAGAGCTAAGATTTTTAATCTTTTTTGAACATACAACTGAGCGAAGTTCATAGTTAGCACATAACAGGACATTATAGGTTCAAATGGCAGGTTCCACATCTAGACCCTTCTCCAAGAAACAAAACTACCATTTTTGGCTACAATACTCCAAATTAAATTGCAAGTGAGAATCATAAGTTCAAAAATGACGAAACTTTTTTCCAAGAAACCAAAAAAAATGAAAAAAAAAAAAAAAGAAACTATTGAACAGTCAAGAACCAAGATTTTACAATATCAACTAGAAAAACAAGGAAAATGTTAATTAAGGGTTACAAAAAGAACTGACCTTTTGTCTCCCACCAGGCTAGAAAAACCTTCGTGCAAACCCTATAGAGAAAGAAATGTGGTTTTAGCGTGAAGGAACAGGTTGAAATGGAGATGGCAGGGAAACCCACATTGGAAGGGGAGGGGGGTGGGGAAGTTATGATAGTGACGTGGTGATAACTTATGGACTAAGGACTTAGGTGAGGAAGAAGAAGAATCCATAGTGTGACAGTACGGCAATAAAACGATTAAGGAATCTGGCGGTTGATATATTTATTTGGTGCAAAAGAAAATGGGAAATTTTTACATGATCCAAGAGCACTTGCAATTACAAATTCGTGAGGTTCATTAAAAAAAAAAAAATTCAAGAGTAAATCACACGTTTATCGTGAATGAAGAGCACTAGTTTTGACTGTATCTGAATTATATAATTAATATCTAAAATATAAAGAGTAGTTCCTACCATTTTGTGCGAGAAATGGTGCACTATAGTATGATCTTCAATTTGAAATTATTTGCTAACGAGATCTCGGCCTATCACTTATAGTCTCTTTGTAATTTTTTTTAACAGCAGGTAAAAATTAGAACTGAATAATTGATCAATTATTGATTCAATTAATTTAATTTAATAGGTCAAATTTTTAAATATTTTTAAAATTATATAAATAATATCTAAAATATTTAAAAATAAAGAAAATATAATATAATAAATAATATTTTTAATTTTTTTTTTACAAAATGATGTAGTTTATATTGAACCAATTTGATTAAATTTTTGGTTTTGATCGATTTTTCTTATTTTTTTAATTTTGGTCAATAAACTAAACCGAACTAAGTTACTAGCCGATTCTCAACTTTATCGATATAGCTGATCAAGAAATTTTGGGTAGGAAGCAAGTAGCTAGTAGCCAATTACACTGTGTTGATTTAATTGTGACATTTTGGAAATGAATTTCTTGATCTGTTCTACTCCATTCTATATTTTGCCAAAATTCGATTTCCTCAATCTTTGATGCTTGGTCCAAACTGTGTATCTGTCCTGAAATTGGATGTGAACTGAAACCATCCTTCATAATTTGGGACCACCATTAGAAGCTTTTTCTTTATTTTCATGTGATGCCAAATTTGTCTTTATTTTTCTTATTTCTTTCATAATATGGAGATACATTTTTTTCAAAAAAAAAAATGTGAAGTTCATATTATTTGTGGATGATTTCTCCTTCTTCCTGAGTATATGGATAGTTATTTTTATCGGATTTGATTAAAGCTAGTAGCTATTAGTTTTGAAATATTATAGATATATTTTGTGAGATGGGCATGATTTGGGATGTTATGACAATTTTATAAAGAGTTTTTATTCATAAATATATTGAGATATCAAAACAATCTAGAAATTGTGTAAAAAAATTTTAAATAGTAATTTAAAATATTCACATAATGTAAGATTTAATTATATAATTTTTCATTATTAATATAATTAATTATAGATATTATATAACTTTTTATTTAATTGAATTACATTCTCTTGAAAAAATATAAAAAGAAGATTTAAGAGTCACAAATTAAAATGACTTGTTCATAAAAATGCAGGTAAACAAAATGTCAATACCGTTTTATTTTTTAGGTGGATTATAAGCAAATTGAGGCTAGGACGCTATGACCTTGTTTAAAATAAATAATTTGATAGAAAAAATTATCATAAATTTTTTTTTAAAATTGAGGTGGTGTTTGATAAAATTAAAATTAATAGTAAAAATTAAGTGTTCAATAATTTTAGGATTGAAAATTTAAAAATTGAATTATTATTGAATTAGAGTTGCCAAATTTTTTTTTAAAAAAAATCTACGTTTAAGAGATAAATTTAAGATAACTATATACTTTACAATAAATTATCATATAATTTAATCTTAAATATTTTAACTTTAATTATATTCTTATTAATAGGAAGTGATGATTGTGGTGGTAAGAGGTATATTAATAAAATATATCAAAATAATAATTTTTCTATTACTTAATCAATTGAATAAAAAAAATTTGGTATAATTAAGTGTATATTAAAAAAGATATTATCAAACACATTTAAAATATTTTTTTTAAAAAATATATTTAAAATGTTAAGAACTTAAAAAAGTGTTGTGAAACAAATTTAAAAAATAAATGTTGAATATTTTAATTCTAAACATTTAATATAACAAACACCCGATTAATAATAGAATTCTTCTATTCAAAATAAATCTCAAACTGATAAAATCATTAAGAAAATATTTTAATTTTCTCATCAAATTATTTAGTTGATTTTTTTTAAGTATAAACTTTTCAAATAAAATAATGTTTAAAATAACATTTAATATTTTAAAAGTCTTTCAAAATTTGAACTTCATTGAATTTCTAAATGAAGCCTTCAAAGATAAAATCCAACAGATCCTGGCTTGAAAAATATTTTACATCTAGTAGTTTTAGGTCAGTAAGGGTTAAAACAGTAGCTGGCACCTAGTCATCGATCATCGTGCAAGAATCTTCATGAATTGTACAATTGCAAGTGACTGGGCTATTACCCTGTTGGGAAAGAAATCAAGTGGATAGTGTTTTATGGCTCGGAAAGATAACTGAGACATCTTCATAATTTGATCAATCAGACTCACGAAGCAATTTGTTGTTAAGTAAACATTCAACAACCCAACAACAAAATTGTGTCGCTTGCACTTCCATCCATTGCCATCAGACTGAAGGCAATTGACTATTGGATTCTTAAAATTTGAATGTTTTTGACACGTTAAATTGCAAAGCTAGCAAATTTCTAATCATCCTGCCAGTAAAAGGTAGAATCTCACGGGCTCCTAAGCTGAAGAATTTGAGGAAAAATTTTGTCCTAATTCACTCTAGCACTCACATAAAATTATTGTATTATAGACCTGGATCTATTGGACCTATTCTAATACACGTCATTAATTTTAAAACCTTTGAAACTCAAACATGTGTCATATATTTTATTTTTTTGACTTTTTTATTGTCAATATTTCTTATTTTCTGAACTTGATTTTCATTATTTTTTAAATCTAAACTGCAAATATACTGAAGTTGATATTGTAACATATTAAAATGAAATTAAATTTATATATAGATTAAACTCATATATACATTAATATTAAAATATATATACATTAATATTTAACTGTATGCATATTTATTCTTAATTGCAAGTATATTGATATTGAACTTTCAATTAGTCATTAACTACATATATATTGATCATTAACTATATATATATTATTTTAAAACGACATTTACATTAATATTAAATTACATATATATTGATCCTTAACTGCCTATATATTATTTTACATTTTTTTTTATTTTATCATCTTTCACTACAATTTCAATCAAATAGAAACTAAAATAAATCGCTAAGACAATTTATTAAAACAAATGACATTAATATATTTTTAGGTTAATGTAATATTACTTGTATTAGAAAATCCTTCAACACTTCGAATTGAAGATTCAACAGCCAAAAACAACTTATTTCCATTTTCCATATTTTCCTCACAAAACACTAAGTTTTTTAGAAGAAAAGAAAATTCGAAAGAGATAATTACTGATTTTATAGCAGAATGAAAACTTCTTACACAAGAAAAGGTTAAATAATGTTGATTCTACAACAAAACGAAAGAATAAGCTCCACACGTGCGAACAAAACTAAAACAATATAAAAGAATGTGTTTTAAATTCTAGGACCAGGAAGCATCATGCCCTCTGATCCATGATATAATTTACGTAAAACACTATGATGGCACAAATTCTAATATGAAGTCTTAAAGGCCATTTTGATAGCTTGCATAGCTGCGCATGACAAAACCATGCCATGCGATTAGTGTAGGTCTAAATACAACGCAACCCTATTACCAAAAGGAAAAAAAAATACGTCATCAACATTTTCCTTCCACTATTAGAAATCCGTTCTTCACTATGCAACAGAAATTTTTCCCAAAAATATTTCATTGTTTTGGCTCCGCACATGCTTTATGGGCATCATGATGTATCAAATTTCACAATCAAGCGCATTTTCATCCACCAAAAAAAAAAAAGAGAGTCCATTCTGGTTATGAATATGCTTCAAGGCCACATTTTGATCCCACATTTGTTGTGATACCACTCATCAAGCCTTTATACGGACCACAAACGAACCTGTTCACACATAAGCATGATAACAACTAACATGGTCAGATAAGGTGTTCAAATTCCATTGTTTTATGCATATTAGTAATACTCAATGGAAAAATATCATGGAATACAACTCAGACCACTTTTAAAGCTATGGCTTCTCGAAAGACGAATGGAAGTATAGCTTGAAGAATTACTGGCAAGATGACTTCCAATCTAGTCGACAATACTTTCTTATATATGAGCAGAGTCAATTTACCAAAACGCATAGAAATACATCAAACAGTAAATTAGGAAAGCATAAAGAATCCTTAGAGAATTTGGTGAATATGTAAGATGGTAAACGACATGGTCTAGATAATTATTTATGAATTGTTCAGATGTGAACAAGAGGACCATATTCTGGAGAAGAAAACCAACCATACCACCAAGAGACGAGGAAAAATCAATGACCAGTTTTGGAGTAAAGTGATTCCAAGACATTTAGTCTATTAGGAAGAAATTGAATAAGAATATCTGAGTTGATGCACCAAAATACCAGAGGCCAAGATTTCCCACAAGGCTTGATAACTTCAACAACTAAACAAATAACTTGGAATGAACATTCAATGACACAATATGATGCATCCTAAGATTTTTTTTTTTTTTTTTTTCTAAGAGCATTAATGATCCAGTTAACTCACATGCAGGAAGATTGGATATGTCAGCAGAAACTGCACAAGGTATCCCCAAGTTCGAAAGAGCTCCTCTTATGATTCCACAAGGAAAATAAAGATGCATACTCATTGCCTGAGTAGCCTTGTTTTCAGTCAAGACAGAAGGATCTTGTGATATTTCAATTGATGGATCAACCGACATTCGTGCAAGCCAACGAAACTTATTATCTTGCAATACAAAGGTTCCCTGCAAGACCACCACAAACCAATCCAAAATATTACCTAGAGCAAACACATTCAAGCTGTGTCCAAAATCAAATTCTAAATGCTTACTCTATGATTTGTCTTCAAGTTGTCTATCTGCTTCTTGAAGACCTCAGACCAGAAGTCTTTGCAGATGAACTTTATTGCCTCAAGATGATCACTAAACCTTGGCCGCTCCATAGTGTACCTAAGAACATCAAACTCCTTCAATCCATCCCACTCTTCATCAGTAATGAAATATTAATATCAATTTTTTCATTGTATTCCCTTCTTACACCTTCTCCAAAAGCAAACAGGTAACTAAAGAATCAAAATTAAGAAAAAAAACAAAATTGTAAAAAAAAATACCAAACCTCGGCCAGTACATTGTATTACCTAACAAAATAAAACTCTTTTATTCAATCCTAATTGAAATAGCTTTCTAAAAAAATAAAAA
>CATIWR010046241.1:0-19955 GCA_949677035.1 Omphalea diandra | reverse complement strand
GGGAGTGGATGTAGGGATTGTTTTGCCCGAACCACTATAAAATCTTTGTCTCCTTGCAATTCTTTCTTCTTCTCTTAATCTTTAGTTTAAATTTTTAAACACCAATTCAACCCCCCTTCTTGGTGCCTAGGGACAACATCCCCAGTTCTCTACAATTGGGTACTTCACTCAACTCAAATGGTGTTCCAAGCTTACACCAAACTTTTATAACTTGTATTTTCTAGGCTCACACTAAAACCTTTCACAAGTGTTTTCAAGGCTCACACTAAAACCTCTTACAACGGTGTTTATTGCCCACACTAAACAATCACTAAAACATAAATAAGAATTGAAATAATGAGTAGCAAATTTGTAAGAGTTTAGTTATAAATTAATGAACTTTTTACATTTACATCTGTTTGGTGGAGTATTTATAGCTCATACCCACCAAAGAGATGTTAGACTAAAACTATTAACAAATCTTTAAGATGTGTTAGGCAGATTCAGCATTAAATACTTGTCAGACTAAAGTTGCAGCCGCTACTACCCTTTCGCTATTGCAAATTTCCAATTTCCATAGAGGAACCACGTTCGTGTCTAACAGCTAGTTCACGTGTCAGCTTTCCATTGCTCATCCAGGAAAATATAACTGTTGTATTCTAACCACTCTTAAAAGTCACGATTATGAGATATCAATGTCTTGGGCACGTGAGATAGTGAATTCCTCTATTTTTAAGAAAAACTTCAATTGCTTGAGTTACAGTCGCGAATAAACTTTTGCCCTCGCCATTTTTGATCTTCAATGGACACCTGGGACACTTGGCAAGTTGTGTTTGTGCCTTTGGTTCCTTCTTTTTTTCGCTATGAAAGTCGCAGTCGCGACTAAGGCATGGCACACAACATAAATTCTTCTGTTACTAAGGCTTTGCCAACTTTGGGTATGTTGCGGCAACGAAATTGTCCACAAATTCCTCTGGCCTAGCTTCATCCTTCCTTGTGACTAATTTGCAATCGCGATTTACAATACTCTCACCCCGAATTAAAGTGAACTTTACAATGTTGGAGATTTGGACTCCATCCAACTTGCAATGACAAAATCTAACTTATAATCTGCAAAACAACACTTAATGAAAGCATTAGAATTGATCAATCTCTATTGTCAAGATCAAAAGAGGTTTATGACTTAGGTTAAATCAGCCTAGTCTAACACCATTAATATTCTTTAAGTTTAAGAGTTTGGCCCTTAAAAAAGCCATTAGCATTCTTTAAGTTTACAGTTTTGGCCTCTAAAAAAGCCATTAATATTCTCAAAGTTTAAGAGTTTGGCCCCCTAAAAAGCTAATACTTTATTTAAGTATGAAAGTTTGGTCTCTTTAAAAGTTCATAGCTTATTTTAAGTCTAATGGTTTAGCTCATAAAAAAACATAACTAATATTTAGTTAAGGGTTAGATATATTTTATTTTAGTCTTTATCAATCCTCTTTCATAAAATGTTTAGTCTTATAAAGTGGGTTATTATTCAGTATTCAGTTTTTACTTAGGTCATGACTTTAAATTAATTTTTCTAAGTCTACACATTACTTTATTCTTATGGAAGTATGCTTTTTAACTTATCAGGCTATCATTCAAACTTATTACTTTGCTAATTGATTATTAATCAGTGGATAAGTAAACATGAACAACAAAGATGCAAAATAAAATATTTGTTAATTTGGAAATTTGTATATATATGAGATTTATAAATACAAAGGCTAGGAAAGCATAAAGTACAAGCTAGCTAAGAGGCAGGAGGGTTTTTTTTTTATCTAAAACATCCTTAGGATCTTTGGTTAAAAGAGGCTCAGAGGTAATCGTGCCAATCTCGAGGCCATCCCCTTTAGGCTTGGAAGCTGCTAGGGAAGAATTTTTCCAAATCCAAAGAGAAATGCAAAAAGATTGCTTTCTAACATGCTAAAGGCGTAGCACTCACTTGAACTAATTTAGTCTTTATGTTCACTGTAAAACTAATGATGGGGTATAAAGCATCGAATGTAGATACCCTATCGTTATTCTTCTTATAGCACTTCATATAAGCCTGGTACATGGCATCAAAGTCAACAGACTTGACCCTTGATAGATTGATAGCAGGGTGATCAATCTCTAGGATCTTCTGGAGCCTTTGGTTGTATGACTTAAGTGCCAAAAAAGATAATGCAAACATTTTCACCTCTCTTGCCCTAACCAAAACTTTAGCATTATCCATCTTCTTCTTAATGTGTGCAATCTTACATTCGGACATTACTTTGTTGATCTTCTTAATGTGTGCGATCTTACATTCGGACATTACTTGGTTGATCTTCTAATTCATATCCTTTTTAAGGTGGATTAATTAAATGCCAACCAACTCTTTCACCTTTTTCTCAGTCACTGTCACCTTATTTTTATCCTTTTTAATCTTTACCTCTACAATTTGATAAAGACAGAATAAGAAGTTAAAATTTGAGAAAGAAAGAAAAGTAAAAAAGGTACAAGTCTACTTGTAAAAGAATATGCCTCAACTTTTGATCTCCTTTTTTAGCTTTCCTTCAACACCCGTATGCCCCTCAGCATATGCATGGCACTTATGCATTTAAGGTCAACCAAAGGAAGTTTTGCCTAGGCTTGCATGTCTAGTTTCAGATCTACGAAGTCCTAGAACTTGTCACAAATGGCTAAGCTCTAGACTATGCCACTATAGTTTGCCTATAACCATGCTTGAGGGTCTGGCACTCCTCCCCCAAGGCTTGTAAGGCCTTTATCCTTTATTCTCCCTCCTTATCTTCATCATCATCTACATGAAGGGTATATTTCTCTTCTTTTGCCCCTTATCAATTTCTTTACCTTTGCCTTTAATGGCAATCAAATGAGGAGGGGAAATGACTTCATTAGTTGGAGGTGTAGGGACAATAACAATATCTTTATAAGTGGACTTTAGGACCACAACACGCTCAACATCCTCCCTCACCAGCCTTCACAATGGTAGGAGGATTGAGGATGATCTCTTCACCATCCAAGTCAACCTTAATGCTCTTAAAAAACTTCATCTCACTTACACAAGAAGGTATTTACTAAAGTGTGCAATTGAGCAGAAGAAACGGTTTCATACCTTCCTTCTTCTTCTTTTCAGAGACCTTTCGAGAGGGTTCAACCTCCTCCTTAGACCAATTCCCACCCTCTAACTTGGCAATCGGCTTTTCAACCTTGAGAGTTAGGTTCTAAACAAATCATCACATATACTTCTTAGAGGATAGAAAAATCTTAAAATGTTTTACAATGATTTGAACAAATGAGTATGTTCTCCCTTACTTAACAATTGGGAAAGGGTAAAAGTTTTATCAAGGAATATCTAAGGAAGGGGATTAAGGTCTATAGGATGTCAGATAAGGAAGAACTTATTCATCCAATCCTACATAAAGAAAGGAAGGCCAAACACGATCTTGCCATTTGACTTGGTAATTAGGGAAAGGAAGACCTCGGATGAACATCGAGTTAGATTGTAAATGTGTTAAACGTGTTAATTAACTAATCCCTTCACTTGAAGCTGGCTTAAGAGAATGGAATGGAAGGTCAAATAATCTATCAGAATAGGGAGGATGGGAATTAATGTCAGCTTCTAACTATTTCTTATTCACAATAATAGTTCCCATATCTATTAGATTCAAGACCTTATAGTTTAAGGAATAATGGGTTAATTCATACTCATCAAGGATCTCATATGCCTCTTTAAAATGCTCTAAACCTCCCTTTTAGATCACACTCCCCCATACTTGTAAACATGTTAGTGGCTTGACCAATCAATCCCTCCATGATTCCAAAATAAAATAGGAAGTAGAAAAGGAAGATGGATAAAAAAAAATACACTACCTAAGAGGTCGAGTGTAGAAACTACCTTGGTAGTTAAGGAGCATGAAAAATAGCGCATGGAGATAAAAAGATGACATATAAAGGAAAGGCAAAAGGGAAATCTTTTACAGATGAAAATCTCTAGAAACCATAAAGGTGAGAATGAGGGTTAAAATTTCTCTTTTATAGTGAAGAGGCAATCTAAAGAGGCGTGTACACAATAATTGTTGGCAACTAACCATCTACCTCAAATCTCTAAAATCAATATGACAATTATGGCACAGTTATTTTTCAAAAAATAAAGAGACTACAGCTTGAAGTAGTAAATTTTTAGGGCAACCAAGAGACATATTTACTAAACGTGGAAGCATCCATATTTACTCATCCGATCAGAAGATGAAATTAGTGAGAAAATGTCACACTAACATTAATGTCAGAAGTATAGTCATTCAGGGGTTATTGATAGCCCTCACATAACCGAACGACCTATGGACGGACAACTACTTTAGGAAAACATAGTTTCTTATACAAATGAAGACTAAAAGACCAAATGGTGATATAGTTTGGGAAGCCATCAATGATAGTTAAAGACTTCTTACATTCGAAAGACCTATAAAATACCAATCTCCTTAATATTCAGAGATTATGTAGTTGTGGGAATAAAATCAGTTTCCTCATATTTCAATATCAGTTCAATATATATAACGGTTATCAACAATTTAAATAACAAACTTCAACACATAAAACAGGTATACAATTTTCATTTCTCACAATTTTTGTTATCAATTATAATAATATTCTCATCATTTGCAAGGTCTCAAAAAGGAATCTCTACCTTAACCATAAGAGTGGTTGTGGGACTCCCAACCCCTTTAATTTATAATTTTGTGTCCTTTAACAAGGTTGTCCAATGAACTTGAGATCAAGAACAATCAATACTATAAATATATCTAATCAAAAGATATCACCTCTTATCAATATCTCCTGAGACTAATCATAGAATCTTTTTATTTATAAACTATTGTTTATATCCTTTTTAGTGTTATATAATTCATATCATGATTTATAATTTTAACATTTATGTAAAACCTTAACAACAAATTTTGAAGTTAAATATAAATATCAAAAACTTATGTAAATATAAAACTAATTATATATATTTGTATGTAGTTAATCTCACCAATATACTTTTTAACTATACATCAAATTCTTGACTTAGGGGGTATGATTTTGATGATATTGTTCAAAAATCGTTATTAATATTGAATTTGTAACTAAATTTCTCCTAAAATTCACGTATTTCTCTCTTAATATAAATATTTAATACAATTATTTTTTTTGTGCCCTGAATTGTATTAATCTGAGCATTTAACTATGTACTATTTATCTTTTGAATGCTTCACAACCTAGTCCAAGAATTACATTAGCAAGGAAAATATAAATAAATTTGACATGGCACATGTATTTGGTCAATTTGCTAATACTGTCAAAAGGATCTAAGATGCAACACTTCCAAAAACTTTCTATTTTTTCACCTATATCGTGGTTCGGTAAAGGAAAAATGTATGGATATATTGATTCGTTCTTAAGTAGATTAAGACATGCACCTCTTAAATTTTCATTACTCTTATTCATTCAATAGTTATTGTTCTTTCACCAGAGATATAATTAAAGTTAAATTAAATATTGTAGTATAGTTATGATAGATATAATTCATATCTTTATGTTCAGAGCATAAAAAAAAGTGGGAAATAAAATATTAACAATATATAAGACTTAGTAATGCTACTTGGGAATCATCAAATAATAAAGTTATATTATAGTTGAAAAGCTGATGCAGACATAGCTTATTTAAATTATTTTAGACTTCTCAGTTGTGCGTACTGCATTTATTTCTCTATATATTATTATTTAATATTAGATAATGTAACTTCTAAATTTGAATACTTTATGATAGATAGAATAAAAGGAATTCATGTTGTACTCACATATCTAGACAAGACAACTAAAATAATATTGGCAAAATAAGGTAAAATATATTATTACTCAAGCAAATTAATTTACTTGAGTTTCGGATCCTTTATACTATAAAAAAAAATTAACAGTTTATTTACAAAAATTAATTTAGATAAACTGTTTTAATTTCACAGGTGAATAATTTTGCATATGATTGCTTACAGATGAAATTCAATTGACAAATTTTACCTATGAAAAATTTTTATAGACAAAATTTACTTACCGGTTACCTCAAAAATTTTCTATTAGTAAATCTTGCCGACAAAGAATTTTGTAGGTAAACGAAAAAATTTCATAGTCAAAATAAGTCACTAATCAGTCGATAATCTTTTATCGATGGAAATTTTCATGTGCAACTTTGTAGGTAAATATTTACCTAATCTAATAGATAAATATTTACCTATGAAATTTTTTCTAGGCAAATCTGTATGTAAATGTTTACATGCAGAATTTATTGTAAGTAAATTCGTAGATAAATATTACCTATAGAATTTTTCGTACAAAAATCCGCAGGCAAATATTTATCTACAAAATTTTTCACAGGTAGATTCGTTAGTAAATTCAGCTACGAATTATTTACAAAATTTTTTATAGGCAAATCCATAAATAAATTTACCTATAAATTATTTCAAAAGTAAATTGATATGTTATGATTTTCAATGTTGTAGGTAATCCATAGTTAAATAGTAAATTCATATTTTTTAATTTATGATTGTGATTCATATATTTACCAATATTATAAATGTGATAAAATTGAATTACTTGATATAAAAGATATATATATATATGTGTGTGTGTGTGTGTGTGCGCGCACACACACATGCCACGCTACAAATTTTTAATGTCAATGTTATTACAAATACATAGTTCACATGTTCTAGTACTTTATAATAAATAAAAAATATTATTGATGATCTGCAAAGTCATGAGATGACGAGAACGACTGAAAGGGCTCATTGCTAGATGGGAGAAGTGAAAAACTAGTACAAATGCACTAAATGAGCATCTTAATCTACTCCTGTATATCTGTTATTTGTTGCTATTGTTGCTGATTGATCAACTGGTCATGTTGCATTTGTTAATCATGCATATGTTGAAGCTGATGTTCTAACATGAAAGATCATTGAGCATCATATGATGAAAAAGTATAAGCAGCTGAAATATAATACTCCTATGCTATTGAGCCCACTCCGTACATTCGTTTCTTCTTCTCACAATTAGCCAACTCAAAGTATAGTTGGCTCTCATGATCTCCTCACTCTATGTCTGTTGCGCTTTTTTCATATTGAAAATTATCCTATATTATAAAGTCCCTAAATAAATATTAAATATATATGAATTCATAAAGGAAAAGACAAAGGTGTTCAAATACTAACCTCAAAAATTGACTCCTGTCATCAACTAGTTTCTTCATTCATTTTTTGTTTTTTTTTTGGTATAGAGCCTATGAAGCTATATTACTATGTTGGCCTTTCAACCTACATATGTAATATACAAATACATAAAGATTAAAATTTAAGCAAAAAAATAAATCAAATTTTACAAGAATTATAAAAAAAAAATTAAGCAGCATCTCCCCTAAAAAATGAACATATCCCCTGTTCAAAAAATAATATTTAGTATTCGTGAGTTTAAATATATCTAAATACATTATACAATATAGATGATAGATGCTAACAAATATTATTAAAATCATAACATTATTTCCACAATAGTATAATAATGCATCTCGATTAGTTTTTGTCAAACGAAATCATAAAATAAAGATGAAGAGTTTTAACTACTTATAAAGCATCTCGTATGCACGTAATACGAGATAAACCTCCAATATGGCATAATGACAAGCATCCCAAAGCACTTCTATGCTGATTCTTGGAATATGTGTCTGCCAACTGCCTAAACTCTTGGCACTCCCAAAACTCATGTTAATGCTCTCACATAGCCTCTATGACAAAAAAATAGTTTCTCATCTAATGCCCATATGTCATGTAACATGTCAGTATAACAGTTAGAAACTTTTTCAATTCCATGTAGCTTTAATCACACTAGAAATTGCCTCATCCCAAATGAAGTATTTTTGCAATCAATAACATTAGTACACTCAACACAAAAATAGTAATATATGCAAAGCAGATGAACTAGTTTTTCATACATTGCAAAAGTTTATAAACATAAAAGCAAATACTTAATTTTTTAACCTTAAACTCTTCCTAATAAAAATCTTTAGTCTCCTTAAAGACTTTCTTTTACTAGGCTCCCTCACAATCCATCCATTCGTTTAATATCTTTCATATCTTACGAGAGCAACTCTAAAATATAATGAGTTAGTGTGCCTTCATAATCTTCGAAATCTGGAAGATGACAAGGAGGAGCACCCATTTTCTCTTATAGGTCCACCAGGTCACTGTGTAGGTGGGAGAGAAGGAGAAATCTTCTCTTCAACATCCTCATCTCCTTATCTGACTTTCACTTAATGGTAACAAGAGAAATTTTGGTCTTAGATTTTGGTTGAGGAGGTGGGACTAGAATTGCTCCTTCTTCAATGACAAGCCTTTTTCTTTTGGAGGCTTGGGATGTTTCCACCTTTTTGGCCCCAAAAGTAGCCAAAGTATAGGCATAGGAATCTGGGTGGATGGCTTTGGCATTGATAAGGTAGGTGAGGTCTAGAAAATTTTAGGAAGGAAGGAGTTTCTTTGTGAGAAATTTTTCATTTTCCTCATTGAGAGCACCAATATATCTGTAAATGGTAGTCACATGGGAAGGAAGGAGAAATTGACTCTTAGGTTTAGTGTTCATGTGAATTAATTAATCTACAATATAGCGATCAGATTGGATAGGCTTGTTTTTAACAAGACAAAAAAGGAAAGAAAGGTCCTTTTGGGATACCCTTTCATTACCATCACCCTTAGCGTTAATAGAAAAGGTGATGATACGATGAAGCAACCAAAAAGGAAGGGTTTTGATGTATTTGGCTAAGGAGGTTTTGGGATCATATTTGGTCTCGATAGAAACTTCAGACTGAAACTCAAAGTAAATGACATCAAGTGCAAAGATAATGAATGGAATGTTATCTCTGAGTTAAAGATTGAAAAGGTTGGATAATTGTTTGAAAGTTATAAAGTAAGGATCTCCAAATGCACGAAAAATTAACCCATATTGTTCAGCGTGGGATTCAGCTCTGCAACTTAGAGTCACGGTGCACATAAACTCTTTCACGATTTCTTCATATCCAAGCTCATCCCAAAAGATGAATTCGATCCATCCCAAATTGGAGAGAAATGCATGGATCTCATTTTTTATCCCCAGAGACTCTAGAAGAAAAGTAGAAGGGATTTTATTTGGAAGGATGATCTTAGACGCGTTGGCCTTATAGTGATCCTTCTCCTCTTTTGTAATCTCTTTCATCTGATGCAGGGCTAGAGGTCCAGAAGGTTGGGCAACTGCTTTGTTCTTCTCTGCTCTTGAAGCCTTCTTAGGAGCCATTGGAGAGGTTAGGAAGTTTAAGAGATATTTGAGAGTAGGAGAGAAGAAAGATTGATTTGGTGTAGGAAGTGGTGATGAAATTCATTGTTTAGGGGTTTATATAGGCATAAAAAAAGGTGAATAAATGACTAGAAATGGCTAGAATGTGAATAATGAAAGGATGGAAATGGTTGGCAGTTAAATCAAATTAATGTGAGGCAGTTACTAGAATTTGCGACTGCAAATTAAAAATCACGACCACTAATTCTGAAAAATATGAGTAACAGATAAAATATCCTCAAGAACCGACGCGTACAATGGACAGAAACTTGAATTTTTAACTGAATTTACAGTGGAGAGCAAAAGTCATAACCGCAAATTGATAATTGTTAGCCGGGTCAAATGAACCTATAATTTGCGACCGTGAATTACAAGGCAATAAGAAAAAACAAAGAAAAAGTAAATTTTGACATTTAAAGTTGTGATCCACTTAATATGTTGATGCTTAATTTATGCAAATTGACATAGAAAAGCATAATTGCATTTAAAATTAAGACATCCAAAGACAAATATCATAAATAACCAACACATACTAATTAAACAAAAGATCATACTTTTCACTCTAAGGAATTTCCATCAAGCATTCCCAATTCTCTCTTAATGAAGTTCAACCTTTCTTCATTAAGAGGTTTAGTGAAAATATCCGCAAGTTGATGATTTGTGTCCATAGCTTCTAACACAACATCACCATTTTGGACATGATCTGTAAGAAAATGATGTCTAATATCTATATGTTTGCTTTTACAATGTTGAATGGCATTCTTAGAGAGATTAATTACATTTATATTGTCACATTTGATGGGAATGTGATCAACAGCCTTGTCGTAATCCTTTAATTGTTGTTTCATCCAAAGTACTTGGGTGTAACAATAACCCGCAACTACATACTCAGTTTCGGCAATAGATAAGGCAATCGAAACTTGTTTCTTGCTAAACCAAGACACTAAACATTCTCCTATAAATTGGCAAGTTCTAGAAGTGCTCTTCCTATCTAAAAGACTAAGGCATAATTCATATCCAAGTAACCTATGAGACTAAAGGATGAATCTTTGAGATACCATAATCCTAAATGAAAAGTGTTATGCAAATATTTGAAAATTCTTTTGACAGCATTCAAATGTGACTATTTGGGACAAGATTGAAATCTAGCATACACACATACACTAAACAGAATATCAGGTCTAAAAGCAATAAGACAAAGTAGAAAACCGATCATACCTCGATATCTCTTCTCATCAACCGTCTTACCTGATATGTCTTTGTCCAATTTGATGCTACCACTCATAGGTCTTTTTGCTACTTTGCATCCATCCATGCCAAATTTCTTAAATATGTCCTTAGTGTATTTGGCTTGGTTGATGAAGATCCCTTTGTTTGATTTGCTTGATTTGTAGACCAAGGAAAAACTTGAGCTCTCCCATCATTCAGATTTTGAATTCCCTAGTTATACATTTAGCAAAATCGTCATATAAAGATTCATTAGTAGCACAAAAAATAATATCATCAACATAAATTTCTACTATTAGTGTATCATGTTTTTGCCTTTTTACAAATAAAATTATGTCCACCTTTCCCTTTTTAAAATTATTTTTAAAAGAAAAGAGTTAAGCCTTTCATATCAAGCTCTTGGAGCTTGTTTTAACCCATCCAATTTATAAACATAATTTGGAAAACTATGTGATTCAAAACTAAAAGGTTGTTCAACGTAAACTTTGTCCTTAACAACACCATTTAGAAAAGCACTCTTGACATCGATTTGAAATAATTTAAAATTCATATGACATGCATAAGCTAAGAGAATCTTAATGGTCTCTAATCTTGCAATGGGGGCATAGGTTTCATCATTTTCTATGCCTTCCTCTTAGTTATAACCTTTTACAACCAATCTAGCTTTATTCCTAGTGATGAATCCTTGCTCATCTAACTTGTTCCTAAACACCCATTTGCAACCTACAATTAGGTGTTCCTTAGGCCTAAGAACAAGTTCTCATACATTGTTTCTCTCAAATTAGTTAAGTTCCTCTTGCATAGTAACTCCTAACTCTCATCATCAAGAGCCTCATCTATAGATTTTGGCGTGAGGTGAGAAATGAACGCAAGATTATTATCTAAAAAGTTGAGTTGAGATCTAGTACTTACACCCTTTAAATTATCACCAATGATTAAATCTTTGGGGTAATGCTTGGAGAATCTCCAATCTTTGGAGAATCTCCAATCTTTGGGTAGATCTTGACTTGGCAACTCTTCTTGTTGATGTTGGGGATCCTTGTATGCTCTTGATGACTTGTCCTTATCCTTATCTTTCCCTTCCTCTCTTGTAGTATGTTCCAATTTCAATTTTTCAAAATCACCTATAAGATCATCAATAAAAGTACCTTTCCCAAGATCAAGCTTACTAGATTCATCAAGTACAACATGCATATACTCTTCAACAACCATTAAACTTTTATTAAAGACCCTATAGGCCTTGCTAGAGGTGGAATAGCCTAATAATATACCATTATTAGTTTTTGAGTCAAATTTCCCAAGATTATCCTTGGTATTTAATATATAGCAATTGTATCCAAATACTCTTAGGTATGATACCTTAGGTTTTCTACCATTCCATAGCTCATAAGATGTTTTATTGAGAATGGGTCTTTTAAAAACTTTATTTGCAATATAACATGAAGTATTAATAGCTTCGGCCCAAAAGTAATTTGGCAAAGAATACTCATTGAGCATAGTTCCAGCCATCTCTACTGGTGTTCTATTTTTCCTTTTTTCAATACCATTTTTTTGTGGTGTTCTAGGAATTGAAAAGTTATGAAAAATCGCATTCTCTTAGCAATAAGATTCAAAAGACTCATTTTGAAATTCATTTCCATGGTCACTTCTTATAGAAGAAATGAAGTAACCCTTTTCATTTTGAATTCCTTTTGAAAAACTTTTAAAAGCATCAAAAGTGTCATACTTATGAACTAGAAAAGATACCCATATAAACCTAGAGTAATCATCAACTAGGACTAATGCATAATGTTTTTCACTTAAACTAGCACTCCTAGTAGGTCCTATCAAGTCCATATGAATCAATTTAAGAGGTCTAGATGAACTTACAATGTTTTTTTCTTAAAAGAGGATTGATGTTGCTTCCCCATTTAGCTAGGACAACATGTCTTATCTCTAGAAAACTTTAGCTTCAAAAGATCTTCAACTAGATTTCCTTTCGATAAGCTTTGCAATAGATCCATGCTAGCATGTCCAAGCCTTTTATGCCATAGTCAAACTTTATTACTAAGAGACATGAGACACTTAAAAGATTAGTCATCCAAATTGTCTAAGTCAATTAGATAGGTATTGTCTTTCCTTTCTCCCTTAAAAACTACTTGTTTATCCACTAAAGTGGTAACTCGGCATTCTCTAGAATCAAAGGTAACTTTATTACCTTTGTCACATAATTGACTTACCATAAGCAAATTATGTTACAAGCCAACAACTAACAAAACATCATTAATTAAATAGCAACATTCTTACCAATGGTTCCAATGCCAATTACCTTACCCCTGGCATTGTTACCAAATGTGACATTACCACCATTTTTTCCTTTAAGGCCATGAATAGCTTTCTATTGCCCGTCATGTGCTTTCAGCATCCATTATCCATATGCCAATCATTTGATTCATTGATGGTTGCCAAACACCTCTACACAAAACAAATAAATCATTTTTTCTTTGGTACCCAAGGATACTTGGGTCCTAAAGGGTTAGGTTTTGAAGAATTCCCTAATTTGAGGTATGCCTTCCTAATGTAACAAAAAACATTTATGTGTCCATACTTCATTCAATAATGGCATTGGACTTTAGACCTAGGTGTCTCCCTCCTACGCAATGTCTTGGTATAAATGGGGGGTTTTCTCATACCAAACATGATGTGTATGAGAGCGACATGCATGAATGGGTGTAGGTGTGTATTTTTTGTGTGTGTGTGTGAATTATCATGACTTTTGTTGTACATGTAAGCATGATTGACCTTTTTAGACATAGGCCTTGAGCCTTGTTGCACCTTCCCTTTACCTTTAGGCTTTGGGGGTTTAATGCTTTGGGCATTTTTCTTTCCAACAACCTTAATACTTGAAGCTTGAGGTGTTGAGGCTCAAATGAATATAGTGGATGGAGATGTAGAAGAAGAGGCTCTATTGAAGCCTAGACCATGCCTAATCAAGAGAGGTCTTTATGATATAAGGAGTGTATCCAAAGCTTCCTTACCCTTATGAAACTTAGAGATAGAGCTTCTAAGATCAATAACTTCCCTTTTCAAAGAGTCATTCTTTTTTCTTAATGATGTTACAGATAAAGATGATTTGGAAAGATTTTTCATTGACTTTTTGAGTTCTTCATTTGAAGCTCTCAATTCACTTACAAGGTTGTTAAGAGATTTGAATTCATTCTCTAATTTATTGCACTTCTTCTTATAAGACTTCATTTGTGACTTATATTTGTCACATTTCATGGTAAGAGCTTCTAAAAGTTCATCATTTACATCATCTAAATCATCATATTTACAATAAGAATGAGGAGAAGAGCTTACCTCATTAGGAGAGTCCTCTTGAGCCATGAAGCATATGTTGGCAATCTCTTCTTCTTCATCATCTTCAGTTAAGCTATCACCCCAAGTGGCTTTAAAGCTCTTCCTCTTCTCTTTGTCCCTTTTCTTCTTCTTCTTTAGCTTGGGGGAATCATACTTAATGTGGCCTTACTTGTCACACTCATAACAAGTGACATCATTTGATCTCTCTTTATAAGTTGGAGTTGCTTTCTTGAAGTTCTTTCTTTCTTTTCTTCTTCTAATAAGCTCCTTGGTCCTTCTAGAAAGCATTGCAAGTTCCTCCTCCTCCTTGTCAATCTCCTCTTCACTTGAGGCTATTTCTACTTCCTTTTCCTTTGAAGATGATTTGAGTGCCAAAGTCCTTTTTTCTAGTTTTTTATATTTCTCCCCTTGACCTCTCATTCTCTTCATTTCTTCATCTTTCTTTAAGGCCAACTCATAAGTCAAGAGTTTGCCCATCAAGACATTCATTGGCACCTTCCCTATTTTCGAGTTGGATTCTCAGATACTACACACTCTGCCACTAAATTTCTCAAAAGGCAAATATTTCAAAATTTTGGAATTTACTTCATGATTTGTGAGATCCCTACTAAACTTCTTCATGTTGGTGACAATAGTTAGGAGCTGATTTGTCATATATGTTATGCTCTCTTCCTCCTTCATCATGAATAGCTCCTACTCCTTCACGTACATCTCAAGTCGGCTGGATTTCACTAAGGTGGTGTCCTCATGATAGTTCTCTAATGCCTTCCAAATACCATGAGTAATTTGACAATGTTGAACCCTTCTAATTTCTTCTCTTGAGAGAGAACTTAAAAGGATTGCCATAGCTCTTTTATTTTTGCCATTAGATCTTCTGTGTGCTTTAACCCATTCTTCTCTAGGGATTAACTCCTCACTCCCATCCACCACTTTAGTGGGTGGCTTCCACTTTTTAGCAATAATATCCTATAGATCCACTACACCAGTATCTAGATAGTTCTTCATCTTATACTTTCAATGAGTATAGTTTGCTCCATCAAAATAAGGCTTGAGGTAGGTGTTGATTCCTTCTTGTGCCATGATCTTTACTCACACAATTAAGGTTTATAATGAAACTTAGCTCTAATACCACTTGTTGGCCTAGTGCACCAAGAAGCGGGATTGAATTGGTGGCTGTTTTTAAAATTAAGAAGGCGAATTTAGGTGTTTTAAAGGTGAATTAAAAGAAATAAAACAAAGGTTTATAGTGGTTCAGGTATTAACAAACCCTACATCCACTCCCTAATTCTTCACAATTAGGTATTTCACTTCACTAAACTGATGTTTCCAAGCTCGTACCAAACTTCTACAACTTGTGTTTATGGCTCACACAATAACCTTACAACTTGTGTTTTCTAGGCTCACACAACAACCTCTCTCAAATGTTTTGTATAAGCTCACACTTCAACCTCTTACAAGAGCTTTGAATCTAGGCTAACTCTCAATCTCTTATAATGGTGTTTATTGCTTACCTAACAATTAATAACACATAAATGAGAATGAAAGATTAAGTAGAAAATTGGCAAGAGTTTGGTTACAAATTAATGAATTCTCTTGCATTTACATTTGTTTGGTGGAGTAATTATAGCTCACATCCACCAAAGAGACGTTACTTTAAAACTATCAACAAATCTAGGCAGATTTTGCATTAAATGCTTTTCAGGCAAAAGTCGCGATCGCTACTATAATTTCACAATCGCGAATTTCTAATTTACATTGAAGAGCCAAAAATTACAACAAAGAATCCCATCCTATGTTAATGGCTAGTCCACATGTCAGTTGTTCATTGGTTGTCTAAGAAATGTAGTCGTTATGTTCTACCTGCTTCTTAAAAGTCAAGTCACGGTCGTGAGTTGTCTTTGCCTTGGGCATGATTGAGACCACAAATTCCTCTGTTTGAAAAGAAAATTACAACTTCTTGAGTCGCAGTCGTGACCATAAATTTGCTCTTGCAATTTTTGATCTTCAACGGATACCTTTGACACTTGGTGTGTTGTGGCTATGACTTTGATTCCCTCCTTTGTCGTTATGAAAGTCGCAGTTGCAAATCCAAACGTGATACCCACAGCGAATTCCCCTGTGACTCAAGCTCACTTTCTTCAGCTAAGATGCAGCTACGAATTCCATAGCAAATTTCTCTGGCCTAGCCTCATCCATCCTTATAACTGATATGCAGTTGCGATTTAGGATATACACGCCGCAAATTTGGATGAACTTGTTAAGGTTGGAGATTTTAAATTCCATCAAACTTCTAATGAAAAAACTAACTTAGAATCTACAAAACAACATTTAATAAAGGTATTAGAACTGATCAATCTCTATTGTTAAGATCAAAAGAGGTTCATGACTTAGGTTCAACCAATCTAGTCTAACAAACTCTAAAATAGAATGAGTTAGTGTCATGGAGAAAATATTATTATTTTGATATATCTTTCTATTTGAGGTAATAACATAATAATAATTTAAAGTCTTAAAACATATTGATTGTCATGAAGAATGATGTAGATCCACCAACTCAATCTACAATGATGTAGATCCACTAACTCAATCTACAATTTGCCTATAATGTGACCATTCTCATGTCAAGGGTGGTGTAAGTGGATCAGATGTTAAATCTGGGGCTAATGTGGTGCATGGTTGACCTAATGGGATAAAAGCTGGAGCTGAAACAAAGGCTGAAGGTGTGGATAATGCTACAACTAGAGATGGTACTAGAGAAGTGGGTTTCTAAAACTTTGTAGATGTTATAGTTGTTAGAGTGGAAGATGGATCCGGCTTAATCAGATGTGCATAGGTTGATATAAATTATTGTGATAGAGTGAGCTAAGTAAAAAAAAAAACCCTTAAACTTCTTATGGATACCATACCTTCAATATCTTGCATATCTTACGAAAGCAACTCTAAAATAGAATGAGTTAGTGTCGTGGAGAAAACATTATTATTTTGATATATCTTTCTATTTGAGGTGATAACACAATAATAATTCAAAGTCTCAAAACATACTGATTGTCATGAAGAGTGATGCAAATCTACCAACTCAATCTACAATTTGCCTATAATATGACCATTCTCGTCTTAAGGGTGGTGTAGGTGGATGGGATGTTGAATCTGGGGCTAATGTGGTGCATGGTTAGCCTGATGGGATAAAAGTTTGAGCTGAAACAAAGGTTGAAGGTGTAGATAGTGATGGATCTGCCCTAATCAGATGTGCATAGGTTGATATAAATTATTATGACGAAGTGAGCTAAGTAAAAAGAACCCTTAAAGTATAAGTGCACAAGTCATAAATAATACAGTGTACTAGGATTATGTATATCATTCCCATAAGCATTGAGTTTAAGTACTAAGTTGTTTACTTCTTATATTTTCTAGAGAACCAAAGTACATGAATAGTAAAAATTGAAAGTAATAAAGTAAACTAATTAATAATGAAATTGAAAGGAGGCAATCAAAGGCGAAAGATGGCTTTGGCAACTTTTAATGGATTCCTCCCCTTCATCCAATCGATTCATTCATCTAATATTACTATCAAGTCACAAAGGTGAACAATTAATCTCTCTCAAGTATTAATGAACATATAAAAGCATGTCAAGCTAACAGTCTCTCGATACGAAAGCTAAATATCATGCAATTGTCTAATCAAGCAAAGCTTTAATAATAGAAATACTTTATTAAAGTCTCTCAACACATAATAAAGTAAGGGAATTATTGTAAATCTATTCCAATAAAAGGAATTATTGTAAATCTATTTCAATAAAAGCATCTCTTAATAGTCGATTCATAAAACTAAGTATGATCAATGGTTAGTTAATCAATATCATTAAGAATACAATAATATGTAACACAAGAGTGAATAAAAACTAAAAAGGTCAAGAATAAAAAAAAACCATAAGTTGTTACATCATATCCATTTACAAGCCTAACCTTGATGGTTTTAGCTCATAATAAAAAAGAGTGAAGAAGAGAAAACAGTGAAATTAATAATAATAAAAACCATGGACTCTTTGTAAATCTCCTTGATTGGTTGGGCCTTCTTCCTCAAAGCTCTTTGCCTTTTTTTACTTGAACGGCTCTCTTTCAAGTTAGTCAGTGGTTTTTTTTTTTTTTTTACAAAAAGTCCTTTTTTTTAATTATGGGGTTTTTCCTCTTTAAATAATGCTCAAAAGGTATCTGTAAAGTTGGAAGCTTAGGGGATAGGAAAAGAAAAACTTTGGAGAAGAGTTTAAAATCTCATTTTACCTCTTAGAGTGCATGGTCATGCTCTTATGTGATTAGTTTTTTAGCAAAGGAGACTTGATCATGCCTCAAGACCGTGTCTTGATCTAAAAATTTATGTTCTTCTAGCACAATGCCACCTGAATGATAGTGTCTTCATGCAATCCCATAGCCTTTCTTGCTTTAAAAGGTGGCATGACCATGCCTTATGAAGCATGGTCGTACCTTAGCCTGATTCTTCTTCCCTACTCTTCTTTCTTCCATTCTTTACCTACAACATCAAATTTCCTTTATGATACTAAATAAATTCCCTCAAACTTAAACTTTTGCTTATCCTCAAGTAAAAATCATTCACATCAATGCAAAATTCAATAATTCAAATGACTAATATCAAGTGTCAAGTTCTCAATGAGAACATTTTTGTTAGCTATGACCATGATTTTCATTAATCAAGTAGATTCACTTATTATAAAATAAATCCCTAACTAATCATGCCTTGTTTGCAAGCAACTAAACACAATAGAGTGTGTATGTGCCTTGGAATGATAGTTTATGCAATATGTTGATTTCCTTTCACACATTAGTTAGATAAGGTTCCACTTTGATTCCTAGGAATCATATGTGACCATAGGTAAGACTATCTACCTTTTTCCACTAATGTATATCCTAGCAACCTTAACGATCATGGGTTCTTTAACAACTTATAATGTATGGTTAAGGCTAAGGCTAACAAGAAGTGGTCAAGTCCAAAATAAGAGAATTTTTGCCAAGACAATAACTATACTAATGATTTAAAGTATGATCAAACACTTTATGTGCATTGCCCTTACTTATTCTTTGTAAAGCATTTATGTTACCCTTTTTGTTTCCCCTTGGTAACTTGATCTTATCTTGCTTTCTCTTGCTATTTTGCTCTTTCTTTTTCTTTTCTCTTGTATTCTTTTTTTTTTTAACTATTATAATATCAAAATATCAATATGTCAGCCCCAAACTTAAATTGATCTTTATGGTGCAAAATACAACAATAGATGCCTTTTTTGCTAATCTCAAAATATGCATTTATGCACATGAATGACTTAACACACAACACATTATTGTATAACCATATCCTAGCTCTATTCTCTTGATAAGGGAGTGTTGGACTAGGATAGTTAATCCTAAGTTTAGAACCTCTTTTGATTTTGACAAAGGAGATTGATCATTACTATATTTTTATTAAGTGTTGATCTTATAGAAAAATAAGTCTCGCAATCAAGGATTCGCGACTGCGACTCTTGAGAAGACTTGCCAAAAATCAGACAGACTAAATCGCGGAGTCATTCTCAGCCGCAAACAAGCAAAACGAAGCAAACAAAAAATGACAGATGAATTCGCGGTCTGTGTCGCGTTGGAGTCGAGACTGTAATTTTTTACTGTAAAAATTGCAGATTTTGACAGACTGTTTTTCGGTTAGAATCGCGGTCTACACAAATGAATTAGCGACCGCGACTTATGCTGGCTGAAGAAACACAACGGCTATATTTTCCTAAAACACTATTGAAAACTAGCCGTTGGAAAACTAGTCGTTAGAAAACTAGTCGTTATGAACTAACCGTTAGTTTCTTTGGTGGAATTTGGGTATAAATACTCCACCAAACATTGATAGCAAGGAAGAAAAGAATTTTATTACAAGTGAAGAAGCTGTCAATCCTTTACTATTCATTTTCTTCTAATTCTTGTAAGATTGAAAGTGTTGGGTGTGAGCATTAAACACCACA
>CATIWR010046235.1:0-10471 GCA_949677035.1 Omphalea diandra | reverse complement strand
ATCAAAAGAGGTCTAAGACTTAGGATTAGTCATCCTAATCCAACAATCTCCCTTTTTTTTTTATTTTGATAACTTAGATTGATCCTAAGGGAAAATAATGCAGAAATGTGAAGTTGAAGTGTAATATGATTCAATGAATGCCTAAGGTGAAATTTCCTAAGTATGGCATTCAATCAATCAAAGGAAAATTTATAAAAATCCTAAGTATGATAGTATGATGCTTCGTCTCAACTTATGTTATTATTTGCAAGTTATTTTCTCTCCCCTTTAGACTTAGCTTGTTTCTATCTCTCCCTTTTTGGGAAGATAAAAAAGAGGGTTCATAAGGGAAAATAATACATGCATAACAAATAGATAAGTGTTCATAAAGAGCAAAATAAGAATGCAATAAAAGTAAATTTCATCAATCACACAAGACAACGAATTGCAAAGAAACATATCTTATTTATTTATAAAAAACTATGGGATCACAAGTTTTGCAATTAAAAACAAACAAAAATACAAGAAATCCCTAGTCTAAAAAGTTGGAGAGTCATTATTATCTCCAGAAGTATCTTCTACTTCCTCATTATTGACACTTTCTGCTTCATCTCCATCCTCAACTTCTTCATTACCCTCTTCTTCTTGAGTATCTTTAAATTTTGTGTAGTCCGGAAGATGGCAAGAAGGAACACCCAACTTTTCTTGTAAATCTACCATGTCACTATGAAGATGTGAGAGCAATATGAATCTCCTTTTCATCATTCTTATCACCTTGTCCAATTTTCTATTAATGGTGGCAAGAGACAGTTTGGCTTTGGGTTTTAGTTGAGGAGGGGGAATTGGAGGTGCTCCTTCTTCTATGATGAGTGTTTTTCTCTTAGAGGCTTGAGAGCTTTCCATTTTCTTAGCCCTAATAGCACCTAGGGTATAGGCATAGGTATCCGAGTGTATGGCTTTGGCGTTGATAAGGTAAGTGAGGTCAAGAAAGTTTTAAGAAGGGAGGAGTTTCTTAGTAAGGAATTTTTCATTTTCCTTATCAAGTGCCCCTACAAAGCGATAAATCACAGTAATGTGAGAAGGCAGAAGGAATTAGCTTTTAGGTTTGGTATCACATAGATCAATTGATCCACGAGATACCAGCTAGTTTGAATCGGTTTGTTTTTGACAAGGCAGAAAAAAATGTCAAGTCTTTTTGTGAAACTTTCTCATTACCAACACCTCTAGCATTTATGAAAAAGGTGATGATACGATGGAGTATCCAAATGAGTAGAGTTTTAATGTGTTTGGCTAATGAAGTTCTGGGGTTGTGTTTAGTTTCAATATATATTTTCGACCAAAATTTGAAATAAATAATATCAAGTGCGAAAATGATAAAAGGAATATTTTCTCCAACTTAAAGAAGAGGGAGGATAGTTGTTCAAAGGTAATATAAAAAGGATCGCCAAGAGCTCGAAATACTAACCCAATTGGACCGTGTACATGAATTCCCTCATAATTTCTTTGTAACTGGGTTCATCCTGAAAGATGAACTCGTTCTAGTCCAAGTTAGAGAGGAAAGCACGAATCTCTGCGTTGATGCCCAAGGTCTCTAATAGAAAGGTAGAAGTAATCTTGTTAAGGAGGATGATCTTGGAAGAATTTACGTTGTACCTCTCTTTCTCCTCCTTGGTGATGTCTTTCATGAGGTGGAGTGAAGATGGCTAAGTCACTGCCTTACCCTTGTCTGCTGTTGAGATCTTCTTGGGAGCCATTGCAAAGGATGAAGAGATTGAAGATTTTGAGAGCTTTAGAAGGATGAGAGTTTTGGAACAGGATGAAGTGATGAAAATCATTGTTTAGAAGGTTTATATAGCCATTGAAGGGATGTACAAACAGGTAGAAATGACTAGAAATGGATTAATAAAGAGTTGGAAATGGTTGGTAGTCAAATCACTTAATAGCTTGATAGTTACTCAAATTCGCGTCTGTGAATTTCGGGATCGCGACCGCAATTTCTAAAAAATATGAGTAAAGGATAAATTTTTCTCAAGAATACGCGCTACAACAGTACAAAATTTGAATTCTTGACTAAAATTCACAATGGAGCTTGATTCTCGTGACCACGATTTGATGTTTGATAGTCGGGTGACTGGCACTTGTAATTCGTGACCGTGAAGATAAGATATCGACCTCGAATTATGAGTCATCAAGGATAAGAAAGAAAAAAAATAAGTTTTAAAAGAATTAAAATTGTGATCTACTTAGAATATGCCACACAAAAAACACAAGACATATAATCAATAAACAACACACATAACAATCATTCATAAGATCAAAATTTTCACTTTAGGGAGCTTCCATCAAGCATTTCCAATTCTCTCTTAATGAAGTTTAATCTTTCTTCATTGAGAGCTTCAGTGAAAATATCTACAAGTTGATGATTTGTATCAATAAATTCTAACACAACATCACCCTTTTGCATATGATCCCTAAGGAAATGGTCTAATATCTATATGTTTACTCCTATAATGTTGGATGAGATTCTTAGAAAGATTAATAGCACTAGTGTTATCACATTTAATAGGAATGTGATCAATCACTTTGCCAAAATCCTTCAATTATTGTTTCATCCAAAAAACTTGGGTGCAACAATAAACTGCATTAACATACTTGATTTTTACGGTGGATAAGACAACCGACACTTGCTTTTTGCAAAACTAAGATACTAGGCATTTTCCTATAAATTGGCAATTCCTGAAAGTGATTTTTCTATCTAATAAACTACCTGCATAATCCGCATTTGAATATCCTATGAGACTAAAGGATGAATCCCTATGATACCATAACCTTAAGTGAATTGTACCATGCAAATACTTAAAAATTCTCTTAACAACATTTAAATGAGACTCGCTAGGAGAAGATTGGAACCTAGCACACATACATACACTAAAGATGATATCCGACCTAGAAGCAGTAACATAAAGTAGAGATCCAATCATAACTCGATATCTTTTTTCACCTACCGTCTTACCCGATTCATCTTTGTCTAGCTTTGGTACCACTCATGGGGATTTTGGCTACTTTGCAACCATCCATGCCAAACTTCTTTACTATTTCCCTTGTGTACTTAGCTTGTTTGATGAAGATCCCTTCTTTGGTTTGCTTGATATGTAGACCGAGAAAGAACTTGAGCTCTCTCATCATGCTCATTTCAAATTCCCTAGTCATACACTTAGCAAAATCCTCATAAAGAGACTCATTAATAGCACAAAAAATGATATCATCAACATAAATTTGTACAATTAATGTATCATGCTTGTGTTTTTTAACAAATAGTGTGGTGTCCACCTTTTCTTTTTCAAAATCATTTTTCAAGATAAATGATGTAAGCCTTTCATACCAAGCTCTTGGAACTTGTTTCAATCCATATAAGGCTTTGTTCAATTTAAAAACATGACTTGGAAGACAATGTGACTCAAAACCAGGAGGTTGTTCAACATAGACTTCCTCATCAATAATTCTATTCAAAAATGCACTTTTCACATCCATTTGAAAAAGCTTAAAATTCATGTGGCATGCAAAAGATAAAAGTATCCTAATGGCTTCTAATCTTGCAATGGGGGCAAAAGTCTCATCATAATCTATGCCTTCTTCTTGGTTGTATCCTTTAGCAACCAATCTAGTTTTATTTCTTGTGATAAGACCTTGCTCATCTAACTTGTTCCTAAACACCCATTTACAGCCTACAATAGAGTGTTTCTTAGGTCTAGGGACTAGTTCCCATACCTTGTTTCTCTCAAATTGGTTGAGCTCTTCTTGCATAGCAAATACCTAACTCTCATCATTAAGAGCCTCATCAATTAATTTTGGCTCAAGTTGAGAAACAAAGGCAAGATTATTATCTAAAGGATGAAGTTATCATCTAGTACTTACACCTTTAGAGGTATCACCAATGATAAACTCCATGGGGTAATATTTGGAAAATCTCTAATCTTTGGGTAGATCTTGGCTTGGGTCATCTCTTTATTGATGTTGTGGCTTCTCATCTTCTTTTGATGATTCACCTCCTTCCTTGTTTTTATCTTCTCCTCTTGTAGTGTTTTCTAATTTTAGCTTTTCAAAATAACCTACAAGATCATCAACAAAACCCAATATCAAGTTTACTAGATTCATCAAAGATAACATTCATGGACTCTTTAACAACCATTGAATCCTTGTCAAAGACTCTATATGCCTTGCTAGAGGTGGAATAACCTAAGAATATTCCTTCATTGGTCTTGGAGTCAAATTTTCCAAGACTATCCTTGGTATTTAAAATATAACACTTACATCCAAATACTCTTAGGTATGATATCCTAGGTTTTCTACCATTCCATAGCTCATAAGAAATTTTATTGAGAATGGGTCTTTTAAAAACTCTATTTACATTGTAACACGAAGTATTAATGGCTTCGACCCAAAAGTAATTTGGTAAAGAATACTCATTAAGCATAGTTCCAACCATTTCTACTAGTTCTATTTTTTCTCTCTACAACACCATTTTGTTGTGGTGCTCTAGGAGTTAAAAAATTATGAAAAACTTCATTTTTCGAACAATAAGTTTCAAAAGACTCATTTTGAAATTCCTTTCCATGGTCACTTTTAATAGAAGAAATGAAATGACCTTTTTCATTTTGAAACTTTTTGTAAAACTCTTGAAAGCATCAAAAGTATCACTCTTATGAGCTAAAAAGGACACCCAAGTAAACCTAGAGTAGTCATCAACTAGGACTAGTGCATAAGGCTTTCCACCTAAGCTAACACTTACTAGTGGGTCCTCTCAAGTCCATATGAACTAGTTTTAGAGGTCTAGAAGAACTTACAACATTTTTTGCTTTGTGGAAGGCTTGATATTGCTTCCCCATTTGGCAAGGACCACATGTCTTATCTTTAGTGAAATTTAGCTTGGGAAGGCCTTCCACCAACTTTCTTTTAGATAGGCTTTAAAGAAGATCCATGCTTGCATGTCCAAGCCTTTTATGCCATAACCAAGCTTCATTGCTCAAAGACATCAGACACTTAAAAGATTGGTTAGCCAAATTGTCTAAGTCAATTGAGTAGGTATTGCCTTTCCTTTTACCCTTGAAAATAACTTCATCATCCACTAAAATGGTGACTCAGCATTCCTTAGGATCAAAGGTGACTTTATTACCTTTGTCACATAATTAACTTTCACTTAACAAATTATGTTGTAAGCCATTAACTAATAAAACATTATCAATTAATGAACAACGATTCTTACCAATGGTTCCAATGCCAATTACCTTACCCTTGGCATTATTACCAAATGTAACATCTCCGCCTTCTTTTTCCTTCAATGTCGAGAATAGCTTTCTATTTCCAGTCATATGCTTGAAACATCCACTATCCATATGCCAATTGCTTGATTTGTTGGTTGGCACACTCCCCTACATAATAAAAGTGAGTAACCTTTTCTTAGGTACCTAAGCATACTTGGGTCTTAGGAGGTTAGGATTTAAAGGGTCCTCTAATTTGAGGTGAGCCTTCCTAATAAAATAATAAATGTTAACATGCCCAAATTTCATGCAATAATGACATTGGAGTTTAGACTTGTGAGTCTTTCTCCAATGCACAAATTTAGTATGAGTAGGAGGCCTTGTCATACCTTGATTATGTGAATGCTTGCAAGTGCATGTGTGATGAGAAGTAGTAGAGAATTGTTTATGAGAGTGAGCATGCTTTTTGTTGTATATTAGGCATGGTTAGCTCCTTTAGTCTTGGCTCTTAAGCTTGGGGGAGCCTTCCCTTTGCCCTTAGGCTTAGGAGGCTTAGTGCTAGGAGCACTTTAATGATCTAACAAATGTAGTTTGTGATGATGAGGAGGCTCCATTGAAGCCTAGACCATGTCTAATCAATGGTGGTCCTTGAGACACAATCAATATGTCCAAGGCTTCCTTTCCTTTGTGGAACTTAGAGATTAAGCTTCTAAGTTCAATGACTTCTCCTCTTAGAGAGTCATTCTCTTTTCTCAATAAAGCTAATGAAGAAGATGATGTAGAAAGATTTTCTACAGATTTTTTGAGCTCATCATTTTGTAATTGTCACATCTCATAGTAAGAGCCTCTAAAAACTCTTCATCTATCTCATTAGTATTAGTCACATGTCACAGTAAGAGCCTCTAGAAGCTTTTCATCTATCTCATCAAAATCATCTAAATCTAAATGAGAGTGGGAAAAAGTACTTACCTCATTTGGATAATCTTCTTGTGCCATGAAGCAAATGTTGGCAACTTATCGTTCTTCTTCATCTTCACTTGAGCTATCATCCCAAGTGGCTGAGAAACTCTTCTTCTTCTCTTTGTCCTATCTCTTCTTCTTCTCCTTGTCCCATCTCTTTTCTTCTTTATTTTGGGACAATTGTATTTAATATGGCCTTGCTTGCCATACTCATAGCAAGTGACTTCATTTGATCTCTCTCTAGGATTAGGAGTTGTCTACTTGAAGCTTCTTCTCTCTTTTCTTCTTCTAATCAATTCCTTTGTCCTTTTTGAGAGCATTACTAGCTCCTCTTCTTCTTTGTCACTCTCTTCATCACTAGAGGTTGTTTCTACCTCCTTCTCCTTTATTGAGGATTTGAGTGCCAAGGTTCTTTTTTTTTCTCCTTGGCCCCTTAGTTTCTTCATTTGCTCATCCTTTTGTAAGGCTAACTCATAAGTTAAGAGTTTGCCTATC
Source organism: Omphalea diandra (assembly GCA_949677035.1). Classification (NCBI taxonomy): domain Eukaryota; kingdom Viridiplantae; phylum Streptophyta; class Magnoliopsida; order Malpighiales; family Euphorbiaceae; genus Omphalea; species Omphalea diandra. The sequence continues at coordinate 3,779 of CATIWR010046235.1, read as the reverse complement.
AACACACCCATAGGAACCTTCTCAATCTCCATATTGGACTCTTGAATGTTGCACTCTCTTGCACCAAACTTATCTAATAAAAGAGTTTTAAGGATTTTTGTGTTTACCTCATAATTGGTGAGAGTCCTTCTGAATTTCTTCATGTTAGTGATGATGGATAGGAGTTTATTCGTCATTTTGGTGATGCTTTCATGGTCCTTCATCATGAAGAGCTCCTATTTCGTCACATACATCTCCAAATGGCTTGATTTAACTAGTGTTGTGCCTTCATGATAGTTCTCAAGAGTCTTCCAAATGGCATGTGTTGTTTGGTAATGTTGCACTCTTCCAATCTCTTCCCTAAAGAGAGAGCTTAGAAGAATGGTCATTGCTCTCTTATTTTTGCCATTTGACCTCCTATAAGCTTCAACTCAATCTTCCCTTGGAATGAGCTCTTCAATTCTATCCATTACTTTAGAGGGTGGCTTCCATTCTTTGACAACTACATCCCAAAGGTCCACTATATCAGTGTCAAGATAGATCTCCATCATATATTTTCAATGAGTATAGTTGGATCCATCAAAGTAGGGCTTAAGGTGTGAGTAGATTCCCTCTTATGCCATGAACTTTGCTTATCCAATTAAGGCTTAAATGTGAGACTTGGCTCTGATACCACTTGTTGGTCTTAGGCACCAAGAAGGGGGGGTTGAATTGGTGCATAAAAAAAAATTTTAAATAAGGATAAAAAAGAGTAGAAAAGAAGACACACGATTTATAGTGGTTCGAGTATAATCAACCCTACATCCATTCCCCAATCCTTTACAATTAGGTGTTTCATTAACTTAAAATGGTGTTTCTAAGCTCACATCTAACTTTTACACTTTGTGTTTTCAAGGCTCACACAACAACCTTTCTTATAAATGTTTTCTAAGGCTAACACTAAAATCTCTCTTAAGTGTTTTCATAGGCTCACACTAAAACCTTTCTTTAGTGTTTTTATAGGCTCACACTAAAACCTACTACAATTGGTGTTTATGCTCACACCAAACAATCACTTAAAGAATAGAAAGAATGAGTAGTAAAAGTGCAAGAGTTTTGTTACAAGTTAATGAATTCTCTTTCAATTACATCTATTTGGTGGAGTATTTATAGCCCATACCCACCAAAGAGACGTTACACTAAAAAGCTCATTAAATCTCCAAATCTAGTTAGGCAAATTTTGCATTAACTGCATGACAGTTAAGAGTCATAGTCGCTATTGAGGATTCGCGATCGTGACTTTCCAATTTCCATATGGGACCCAAAAATTGCGGCGGAAAACCCCATTTATGTCTAATGGCTAGTCCACATGTCATCTCCTCATTGGTCCATCTGGAAAATATAGTCGTTGCTTTCTAATTGTCTATAAAAGTCATGGTTGCAATTCTTCTTTATACAGGGCGTGACTCAGGATGCAAATTCTTCTGTTTGAAAGACAATCTTCTTCTTCTTGAATCGCAGTCACTATCAAAAATGTCGCCCTTACGAATTTTGTCCTTTAACGGATACCTGGGACACTTGGTATGCTGCGATTATGGACTTGGTTCCCTCCTTAGACACTATGAATTTCACGATCGCGATTGAGACGTGCACTAATCGTGAATTTGTCTGTAACTTTGACACTTCCATCTTTGGATGATTCGCGACAGAGATGATGCCACGAATTCGTCTTGCCTAGTTTCACCCTCTTTTTGTGCTAGGTTGCAATCACAAATTAGAAGTCACTGACCGTGAATTTGGATGAACTTTGCCTTCTTGAAGATTATGAACTCCATCTAACTTCCACTTGAAAATCTAACTTAATTCTGCAAAACAACACTCAAATGAAACATTAGGATGGATCAATCTCCTTTGTCAAGATCAAAAGAGGTCCAAGACTTAGGACTAACCATCCTAGTCCAACAGAAAATAGGTACCAAAGAAAGTTTGATTTTGCAGGATTGGAGGCTCTTCACTCTTAGCTTAAAATGAAGAATCAAATTATGAGTAAAGTTGCAAAATTTGAAGAGACCATTAGTATTTTGAAAATCATTATTTGTAATATATCTCTATCCTTTTTTTTTTTGTTAACATGTTTTTGCTAAGGGAGAGTTTTTTAAATTATGTATCTCTAGTAACTATCCTTCCTCTATAGTGTTGTCCCTTAATGCCCTAGAAGGGGGGTTGAATAGGACAATGGAAAGTAAAAATCAAAGAAAGTTGTGTGCGAAAATAATGAGAAATTGACATAATCAATTTATAGAGGTTTGACACAATCCTGCCTACATCCTCTCCTTTAGTCCTCTATTAGAGCCTTTACTATCAATATAGATTCCAGGTGCTATCAATCACCTTTACACTAGTAGTTTTTAGACACTACTAAGTCATTATAAGTAGACTTTCAGGTGTTACTAAACCATTTCCCAAAGAAGTTTACAAGTACTAGCTTAAACCTTTCACAAAATGGTTTAGATCTACTGAGATCTCCTAAACCAAAAACCTTTCTCAAAAGAATTTATAATTTAAAGATGAGAAAGAATAATCTTACTCAAGCAATATGCAATGATAACCACACTCATAAATTATGCTTGACATAGTGGAAAGCTTTAGGAGATGTCTTAAGCTTGTCTTTCAACTTTGTTTTTGAAGATGTTTTATGCAAGCCTTTGACAATTGATCTTCCCTTAAAGCTAGATAACACTTGTTTCACCCATTTTATTAAAAATTATTTTCACAATAGAATAAACTTGTTATTTTTTATGTCGTTTTTCACTATTTCTCTTCTTAATTCTATTGTGAGAGTCTTTTTATAGGTAGAGACACGAAACTAGCTGTTAGAAGGAAGGTTGTCACTTCATGTTATAAATAGTCATTTAATGCCTGTTGGATATGTTGGACTAGGATGATTAATCCTAAGTCTAGAACCTCTTTTGATCTTGATAAAGAAGATTGATCATCACTAATCTTTCAAATAAGTGTTGATTTTGCAGAAATAAATAAATCTCTCAAGAAGAAATGAAAGGAATTGATAAACTCCAAAGTGATATGTAAATCACGACCACAATTTAGGATTTGCGATCGCGACTCATGTTAAGACATGTAAAAATTCAAGCAGATGAAATCGCGAAGCCATTCTTGGCCGCGACCTATGGAAAAGAAGAAGCCCATAATGTGACAGACAAATTCATGGTGAATGTTATGCCCTAGTCGCGATCGTGAATTTTAAAGTGACTCAAGAGGGAAGCAAGTCCACAATCACATCTTGACAAGTGTCCCAGAAGACTATTGGAAATCAAATTTTGTAGAGGCATCTTGTTGGTAGCGACTGTGAATCTTGAGGAAGAAAAATGACCACTTTGACAGATGGATTCGCGTCCGTTGTTGCGTCCTGTATAAGAAAACTCGTAACTGTGACTTCTGAAAGTAGGTAAAAGAAAATGGCTATATTTTCCTGTGAACTAATCAAAAACTACCATATGGACTAGCCGTTAGACACAAACAGGGTTTCCCTTAAGGAATTTGGATTTAGCGATCGCGAAATGGCAATAGCGACCGCGATTTCATCTTGACAAGTATTTAATGCAAAATTTATCTAGCATGTCTCAAAGATTTGATGAACTATGATCTGCAATGTCTCTTTGGTGAAGTTTGGCTATAAATACACTACCAAACAACCATGAATAAGGTTGCTAAGGAATTTATTACAAGTGATTAAAGCTCTCAATCTTTGCTACTCATTTTCTTCATTTTCTTTATGAAATTGTAATTGTTAGGTGTGAGCA
>CATIWR010046231.1:0-36978 GCA_949677035.1 Omphalea diandra | reverse complement strand
TATTTTTTCTTGAGTTTGAATTTTTAATTTATTTTTGCATATTGTTTAAAATTCTTATATAAATTCATTATCAATGATATCATGATATAAATTAGATGAACTATTTATTTAATTTTATTTTAAAAGATGGAGATGAAATAGCCTATTTTAATAAATTCTTTTAATAAAGTTTCTTGATTTAAAATATTATAATTTAAATTTAATTATTTTTATTAAAATAATCAATTTACTCTTTAAATTTAAATATGAATTAAATTAATAAAAAATTCATTTGAAACATTTATAAAAATAAGAAAAATAAATTTTTATTATTTTTATTATAATTAGGATTTAATTAAATTAAATTTTAGAAGATTTATATTAATTAAGACAAAATAAAAAAAAAGTTAATTTGGACTTATTTAATCTTTAGAGATTAGTTTAAAAATTCAATTGATCTTTGTCTTATGATTTTATTTCCTTTTTTTTTTTTATTAAAATCCTTACTTCTTATGTAGTAAATATCTGGTCTTGTACAACTCATTAAGTACATTAGACTTTTTATTGCTTTTATATATTTCAATTTAGAAATGGTCTTTCTTTTATTTTGGATAGATGAAGTCCAACAATATTTTAACTATGGAAGTCCAATAATATTTTAACTATGTCAAATCATCCTTACTGAATTTCTTAAGAATTTTATCCACACAATGAATTTGATTTAATATGAGTCAATCTAGTGTCTTTGATTTTTATTCCCAAAATCACATCCATTAGTCCCATATTCTTCATGTCAAATCTAAAATTCAACATATTTTCAGTAGGTTTGATCATCTTATCATTACTACCAATAACAACAATGTTAACAATATAGAGACATAGATTAACATAGCCAAAATACCTATATCCTTAACATAAATACATTTATCACACTTAATAACTTTAAAATAATTTGCTAGTATAACACTATCAAATTTTTCATGCCATTACTTCAGTGTTTGCTTTAAGCCATATAGAGACTTAACCAATTTACACACATTCTTTTCTTGTCCTAGGTTAATAAAGCTATCAGGTCATTTCATATAGATTTCCTCATCCACTTCTACATTGAGGAAAGCGATTTCCATACCCATCTTGTATTTGAAGATTATGCGACGTTGCAATTACTAGTATCATTTTAATGGAGTATATCCTTATTACAAAAGAATATGCACTAAAGTAATCTAGACCTTTCTTTTGGTTGTAACCTTAGGTCTGACCTTATACTTATTAATTGATCTATTTGCTGTCATCTTTTTCCTAAAGATCCACTTGGATCTTAACAATGTACATTTATGAGGAAGATCTACCAATTCTATGTGTGATTTTGCATGTTAAAATCAACTTCACTTTTAATGACTTTTTCTACAAAAGAACTTTTGAAATGCTTATAGCTTATTTATAAGTTTGAGGTTCAACTTATAAGTCAGAAAATCTAGATCAATTTTTTTTTTCTGTCATAGCTCACTTACTATCCTTTGGCTTAACCTTAATAAGTTTAGTCTCTATTTTAGGTTATTCTTAAATTTAATCTTAGGTATATTCTTGGTCCTGACTATCTTTATTCATAGTTTCATACGTTCGTTTGGATGAATTTGCCCCTTCTTTTAGATTTGCATGGAAAGCATATTAAAAAAAGATACATTTCTTAATTCTATAATTGTGTTCTTGTGTATATCTGAGATTTTAGACTCATACATAAAAAAGTGATAAGCACTATAGTTATATGCATATCCAATGAAATCACAATCAATTACTTTTGACCCTATTTTCACATTTTTCAATATTGGAACAACCATTTTAGAAAGACACTCTATACTAGTAAATATTTATAAGAAGGCTTCTTTCTTTTTCATGACTTGTTAAAGAGTTTTGTATGCTTTCTTTTGGGGCACCTTATTTAAAAGGTAGTTGGCTAATAAAACAAATTTCTCCCATATGTTATGAAGTAACTCGTATTTTATCAACATTGCATTCATCATTTTTTTCAAGATATGATTTTTCTCTCAACACACCATTTCACTAAGGTAAATAAAATGCAGTGACTTTGTATATAATTACATTTTGTAAATAATTACATGTTGTTTACAAAATTCTCCAAATAGGTTTTTATATTCACCTTCATGATCACTTTATAATATATTAATCTTTCTATTAAGTTAATTTTCAACTTCTTTCTCATAAAATTCGAATTTCTCTATAGTTTTATCCTTTTTTTAAGCAAACATACGTAGCAATATTTTATGCTATCATCGACAAAGATAAAAATATTTACTTTCACCTCTTATTTGCATGAACTTTAAATTTAACATCATTATGTATCAAATCTAGTTTATTTTTTCAATTATTTGAAAAGATTACGTCAACATAAATTTCATATTTATATTTGAAATCAATATGGAAATTAGGTATGTGATCTAAGCTAATTAACTTTTTTAAAGTATCATAATTAATATGACATAATCTACCATGCCCTATCTTAGAATACTCATGCAAATAAGCAAAAGATGTAATTTTATTCATCCTTCTGATTACAAAAATATTGAGTTTAAACAACTCATCAAGTACATAGACTCTTCACATATATTTCACTCTTAGATAAAATAACCTTGTCTAACTCAATCATTATGTGAAAAGCCTTCCTTATTAAGTAGTAAATTAGATATTAGGTCCTTGCAAATTTTTGATACATATAAAATATTATTCAAAGTTAGCTCTTTGCTAAAAGTCATTTGTAGTATCACCTTGCCCTCACCAAAGATCTCACAAATTGTAAAATTACCCATAAACAACTTCTCTCTGGTTTTGAAGATGAAGGTGGAGAACATTCCTTGGTATGAGGACACGTGCAAAGTAACAACAACAATCTATTCACCATCTCTCAGGTTGGAACCCACCATGTTCACCTCAAATGCCATAGCAGGGTTCAGAAGCACCTTAGGTAATGTCATACATAAGATTAGCCTTATTACTTTTTTTTTCTTTGGAAGCCTACAACCTACAGATTTGCTACCCATCTTGTCATAATTGTTATTACTTTTTTTTTCTTTGGAAGCTTACAACCTATAGATTTGCTACCCATCTTATCATAATTATAACATTTTTCTTGGAGTTTCTTCTTAAAAACCTTACATTTTGGTCTTATCACGAACTCTTTGAACTTTTTTTTCAAGTTTTATCCATGTTTAATAATATTCGCCTTTGCCTTGAAAGAATTGAACCCTCTTTTATATGAGCTTCTATTATCTTCTTCAATGTTCTTTTTTTTTTTTTGCTTATGCCTAAGGTAATTCTTGAAATTCTTCCATACAGGGGGTAACTTCTCAATAGTAGTAGCTACTGAAAGGTTTCACTCAAGTTCATCCACCCAATATGAAATCATTTCGAGCTCTTGTAACTGACTTATCACAATTTTTGAAATCCACCATTTTATAATCGAGAAAATATTTAATTATAAATTTTTTGGCATTGATATTCTTAAGTTTATATTTACGATCCAAAAATTCCCATAATTGTTTAACAGTTTTATAGCACTATACACATTGTATAGTAAGTCATGCAATGTGTTCATAATGTAGTTTCTGCATATGAAATCTGAAAATGCCATGTGTCATATGCATTCCCAACTTGAACATCTTGCTCATCCTCCTTACTAGTAGGAGCATCCTTAATGATAAATTGTGCAATGTTCAAGGTGATCAAGTAAAATAACATTTTCTACTGTCATCCCTTGAAGTTTAAGCCGTTGAACTTTTTAGGCTTTTTTTTCATGGTTCATATGAACTGAAACAAACACTATCAAAACAGGTATCTATGCTACATAGCAATCCTTGAATTTCATAGGTAGGAATTATAGTATTTTTCATTTATGAAATAATAAAATTAAGATGTCAGAGTCATCAAACAACTTTTGTTTTACTAAAAATATCACAATATAAGATTAAAATTATTTTAAATTTTAATTCTTTAAGTTATATATATATATATATATATATATATATATATATATATATATATATATAGAGAGAGAGAGAGAGAGAGAGAGAGAGAGAGAGAGAGAGAGAGTAATTGTTCTTGTTTCATAATCTATCCAAAGCAAAATTCTGTTTTAAAATTGCTAATATTATATTGCACACAAGTTTAGACAAAAATTAAAATAACATAATTAAAATAAAGTAATAAATATAAAAAAATAGTGATAGAAAAACAGAAACAATAAAAATTGAAGAAAAGATATACAAGATTTACGTGTTACATGATATCCTTAAAACAAATTCATAATTCACTGTTAGTTATTAAAGATAGAATAATGTTTGTCTCTTAGGATATAATAAGAAATAAAGCATAAGTCGAACACTATAAAAACTACTTTCTGATTAACTCAACTTATTAGAATTCTATTACAACGAATCAAATGGTTTAAAACTAGAAGAATATCCTTCAAATTATAGAAAATTATGAGAAATAACCTATGGATCATTAATTTTATAATCTCTAATATTATACTGAGAAGAGAGAAAAAATATTTATATAGTCATTCAAGTGGGAATGTAACTCTCTAAATTAATTTTATATTGATATAACAGTTACAAAAATCTATTAATTAAGAAATTAAAAGAAGAAGTAACTACTTGTAATTAATTCCCAATTAATTTAGTAATTAAATAATTAAGATAATTAATTCAATATTTATAAAATTAATTAGATTTAATTATGTTATTGCAAATAAAATCAAATTAATTTCATCAATTATAGAATATCGAATTAAATCACACTAATTTTTCTACTATTATGTTTTGGTAATTACTCATGTGATATGTTTTGGGTATTAATTTCTCATTCACAATTGTGAGCATACATTATTTTTGATAAAGGAGAAATGAGTAAATTAGATCATACTTAAAATTAAAGTCTCAACACGCTACTTCATTATGATTTTTATAAATTATTTTTTGAACAAATTGGTAGAATGATCAGATATAGTGTATGTTTAATAAAAATTATTATTTTTTGCTTAAGTTATGTTATGTCTTTTTTTTTCTCCATCATGACATATAAACAATTTTAAGTTTAGGTTATTGGAGATTTAAATTGGTGATATAATTAAAAATTTTATTAAAAAATTTGAGATGTTAAAAATAATAGATTTACACAAGTTTAACAAATAAGAAATGGAAAGAAAAATTAAATGAAACATATATTTAATTACATACAGATAATCTGATTTGAAACTATTTATATGTCAAAATAAAGACATGATTTAAACCTACCTAATAGCATCCATTTATCACTTTTATATTTGATACTAACTCTTATTAATTGAAATTCATTTAATATGATGTAAAAAAATATATTAATGTCACTCGATTAACAAATGTTGAATTTAATATTAATCTCATATTATAAGAGGTTATGAAATTTAAATTCTAGCAATCTTTTCACTTTAATTGATCTTATGACTCCATAATTTATTTATATAAAAAGGAAAGTTTATAAAATTAGATATTGATCTCTTCTAAATGTTGTCAACATATATTTTTTGAAATTTACTTTCCTTTTATTTATGCACAAATTCAAAATTTTGGGCTTAGTTAGCATGGACCTGATCTATTAAATGATCTGTCTAAATGAACTTGAACAAATTAGGAAGTTTGAGGCCTTGATAGGCAAAATACTATTTCCTGTATAAGTACTTGCATGTTGGATTCTAACTTGCGTGAAGACTTGTCTATACAAACGCTTTAGGTTAACAATAGAGAGTTTTCACCAACCACACTATTACACGTATCAAGTCTTTTAAATTTTAAATTTCATGGTTTCATTAAAAAAAAAAAAAATCATGGTTGCTACCAAACCCTTTTCTTTTCCCTCCTTTTTCTTTCAAAACAAATAATGCCTTGAAAATATATTAAACAATTCAAGAGAAATTTTATCAACACTTTTTTTTAATATTTTCTATCTGTATATCATTATTTTAAAAAATTATATAAATGTATATTCAAATATAAAATTTTTATTTATTATAACAAGTTAATTTTTAAATTTTAAATTAAATATAATATTAATCAATTAAATAAAAAATATTAAAAGGAGTACTAATAAGTAATTGCCGCTAGCATTTCCCATCATTTATTTCAGCTGGCTCGGCTAAGCAGAACCTACAAAACTGCCGCCGGGTCTTATAAGTGGCATGACTAGGTGAAGAAAAGAAACCGTAATTACAGAAACAAAACAAAAACAATCGAATCCGATTTGAACTTGACTTCTTCCACAAAGCAAAATTCCAATGAAACCACCACTATTGCCATATTCCCCAAATACCTACCTCCGAGTTCAACTACCACCATCACCTTCCCACCAGACACCGACACCACCACCTTCTCCCCTAACCCACCAAAAACAGCACCTTAATTTTTCTTCCCTTATATAAGTCCATTTCATCTCTTCCTCTGCAGGGACCTCTAAAATCTTTTGAAGACTCCCTCTGTTTTTTCCTCAATAAAACAAAAACAAGAAAAGAGAAAACTGAAGGCATAATCAAGAAAATGTCTATCACAAACAGCTCCATTGTTCCTACCAAATCCTTCATGGCCCACCAACCTTCTGTTATCACCAAACCCAGATCCGTCCTCCATATTGCGGCCGTCCACGCCGCCGAGCCCTCCAAAAACCCCATTGTCTCCGAAAAACCCGCCAAACAACAGGCCACGAAAGTATCCACAGCGGCAACGACAGCGACAAAAACCAATGTGGCTCCTGGGAAATGGAGCGTGGACAGCTGGAAATCTAAGAAGGCTTTGCAGCTGCCAGAATACCCAGATAAGGAGGAGCTGGAATCGGTGCTCAGGACGCTTGATGATTTCCCACCTATTGTTTTCGCTGGTGAAGCTAGGAGCTTAGAGGAGCGGCTAGCCGAGGCTGCAATGGGCAATGCTTTTCTCTTACAAGGAGGAGATTGTGCAGAGAGTTTTAAGGAGTTTAATGCTAACAACATTCGTGATACTTTCAGGATTCTCCTCCAGATGGGTGTTGTTTTGATGTTTGGTGGTCAAATGCCCGTTATTAAGGTGCTTTTAATTCACTATTAGGCTTTGCTTAGCCTCTGTTTAAGATATGGAAACGAAACATATTGCATTTTCTATACATTTATGAACTGGGTTGTTGGTTTTTAGACGAAAATATTGCTTTTTTATTGTTCTTTGTTTTAATTGACGAACTGGGTTGTTGTTTTTTATCGACAAAAAGATTGTTTTTTTTTCTTTGAATTGATGAACTGGGTTGTTGTTGTTTTAATAGGTGGGGAGGATGGCGGGTCAGTTTGCTAAGCCAAGATCAGAGTCTTTTGAGGAAAAGAATGGAGCGAAGTTGCCTAGTTACAGAGGGGACAATGTGAATGGAGATGCTTTCGACGAGAAGTCGAGAATTCCTGACCCGCAGAGGATGATCAGGGCTTACTGCCAATCAGCAGCAACTTTGAATCTTCTAAGGGCGTTTGCTACCGGAGGATATGCTGCTATGCAGAGGGTTACACAATGGAATCTGGATTTCACTGAACACAGTGAGCAAGGAGACAGGTATTATTCGAAGTAGACAAAATAGGTGTACTTTTTGTCTTTTATTTGGTGGTGGATTGGTAGTAAATTGCAGTTCACGGGTGGAGACAAGCGAAAGTTATTTCGAAGAAAATTTGAGTTTTAGCTGTTTACGTTTGCTGCCCTTTTTTAGTCTGATTTTTGGACATCAGATAAAGAACTTTACTTCCCTATATGCATAATTTGTTTGATTTACTGGCAGGTTTCATGGCCGAGATTATCTGTATTTGAACTATATGTATGACGTGTTTCAGAATTTGCATACATGGAATCTAAACATTTTCTTTTCACATGTTTATCAATGTACTCTGTTTTTAATCATTCAGGTTTAAATAATTCATTAATGGAATTCACATCCTTGTTCTATACCTTTAAGATCACATGCGCTTTGTTTCACTGATGTCTAGTGGACTTATTTGATGATTAGGTCATGGAACTTCAATTTGTAATTGTAAAATTGCAGGAACCATTACTTAATTGTTGTAAAGATGATTTTGCAAATATTTTACTTACAAAGGAAGAAGTTTCATTTTTAATAGTAGAACTATATTTTTTAAAGTTATACTCGTCTGTCATGTTAAAAATTTGGATGAAATTCTACAAAATACAACGGAGACCTTCTTAAAGTGAGAAGTTAAATCAAAGTTGAGTGATTTTAGAGTTACATTTTGAAGTTTAGCGATATTACTGAAGTTTAGTGACCATGAGTGAAATCAAGTCTCACATGGGGATTTATTGCTGTAAACAATAATATAAGTTGTGATAGATTCTCTGAATCAAGAATCTTGGATTGAAGTGAGTTTAATCTAGGGTTGTAATTTTGGAATCCCAATTTGTTTTTAATCTTATGTTGTCGCATTAATGTAAGCTAAAATATATTTGGGTTTATTTAAGTCATGATACAGTTGAATCCTAGTAGGTTTCTAATTTTGTAATCATAGTTTGTCTTTAATCTTATTTTGTCGCATTGACGTAAGATAAAATACGTTTAGGTTTATTTTAGTTGTGATAGGCTCCAATCCTATTTTGTCGCATTAATGCAAGCCAATATACATTTTTTTAGGTTTATTTTAGTTGTGAAAGGTTCTCTGAAAACACGTGTGTGAATCTTGGATCAGAGTGTAACAGGTTTCTAATTTTGGAATCGTAGTTTGTTTTTATTCTTATTTTGTCGCAGTAACGCAAGTTAAAATGTATTTGTTTACGTTTATTTTAGTTGTGATAATCTTGAATTGAAATGAATTTAGTAGATTTCTAGTTTTGTAATCCTAGTTGGTTTTAATCCTATTTGTCACATTAATATGAGCTACAATACATTTTTTAGGTACCGGGAACTTGCACATCGTGTTGATGAGGCCCTTGGATTCATGGCTGCAGCTGGTCTCACTGTTGACCACCCTATTATGACGACCACTGAGTTCTGGACATCCCATGAGTGTTTGCTTTTGCCATATGAGCAGTCACTTACCAGGCTGGATTCAACTTCTGGCCTCTACTATGATTGCTCTTCCCATTTTCTCTGGGTCGGAGAACGTACTAGGCAGCTAGATGGTGCTCACGTTGAGTTTTTGAGAGGAGTTGCAAATCCCCTTGGCATTAAGGTTACATTCTCTTCTTTAATTTGTGAAATTCATATTTATTGTAATTGCTATTTTTGGCTGCAAAGATTAGGCTGAACTGTTGAATGAACCTTAATTTCACATACTGAGAAGTTGGTTTGCTGGTGTCATTCTTGGTAAAAATTTATTTAATGTCTGCTTTATATTTATCTGAATTTGAATCTAGCAATCAACTGGAGAAGGAACTTAAAATGTTACTGAAATCAGCCTTTTCTTTTGATCACGCATATGAAAATCTGTGCCTGCTTACTGAATTATTGTGGAAATTGTAACTTGGTAATCACCTGAATTTGATTAGTTAATTTTGAACATGGATATTTTCAAATTTTTATCTCTGTTATTTATAATTTGTATCTGGTGCCTGTGGTGTTCTTATGCTTTTTGTGTTCTTTGCCTCAGGTGAGTGATAAGATGGATCCAAATGAGCTAGTGAAGCTTATTGAGATTCTGAATCCTCAGAACAAACCAGGAAGAATAACAATTATCACAAGAATGGGAGCTGAGAACATGAGAGTGAAACTTCCCCATCTAATTAGGGCAGTTCGCAGAGCTGGGCAAATTGTTACATGGGTCAGTGATCCTATGCATGGAAACACTATAAAGGCACCATGTGGTCTAAAAACTCGACCATTTGATGCCATCAGGGTATGATACTTCTATCTTTACTTGCCTTGGAAGCATTGTATATTTTGCCATTTCATTTTTTATTAGGAGAAAGTAATTTTTGGGAGTTCAAATGATATGTTGTATAGGGGCATTTAGCCATTTCGAATTATTTCCCTTTGGACTTAGAGCTAGAAATGATAAGGAAAGAGTTATCATATATTAAACACTATAAGTGATCATATACTTCTGGATCCTACAAGAGAAATGATAGGATTGCTTTCTCTTAACAAATAATTTGAAATATCTGAAATTGAAATACATGACAAAGTTTTAGTTGATGAACCGCTTTTGACCATTTTGCTAGTTTATACTTCATATTTTCAATTAGCCTTTTGTCATCATTAGCTTTGTCGGTAACCCATGGAAGAAATGACTAAAACATTGGCCACATTCACCAATCAAATGATGCAATTAATATAGTTAAATCTATTTTTATGTAATTGTATGTGGACCATCTATAATTGTTGAACAAGTTGCCCTAGGTCAATAGTTGTGCATGGTGGGGCATTGTTGTATTGAAGAAGTGAGCTTTGATTCACTTGAAACGGACAAATATGAAGACAATAAAAGTAAGGTGTGGTAGGTGAGAAAATGACTACTTCAAAGAGGCATTGGGGTATATAAGCCTAATTAGTTCCTTAAGCATGTAATTAATTGTTAAGCTTGAACTGTTTTTGTTGGTAGGTGGTTACAATATTTTTATCATCAAGTTGACAAAATCCACTTTGCAATATAAGATTATTTGTCTTCATAAAAATGTTGTTTTCCACTATGGTCCCTCTAATTCTGGTAATTGAGAACCTCGGTGTCAGGCCAGGTAGAGAGTAGTTGTTTGAGGTGGTGATTGTTTTTGTTGGGGTTTCTCTTTATACTTAAGAAAATAATTGTAAATAAACTTTCTTGTCAAATGCCATATGCCCCCTGTGTACTTGTATCCATATTTTAGTTTCACAGTAATACAATCACTCCTCCAAGTTATCTAATGTTGTTCCATCTTTTATCTGGACAGGCGGAGGTGAGAGCATTTTTTGACGTGCATGATCAAGAAGGAAGCCATCCTGGAGGAGTTCATCTAGAGATGACTGGCCAAAATGTGACAGAGTGCATTGGAGGATCACGTACTGTGACATTTGATGACTTGAGTTCCCGCTACCACACACACTGTGACCCTAGGCTCAATGCTTCACAATCTCTAGAGCTCGCCTTCATCATTGCAGAGCGCCTTAGGAAGAGGAGGATCCAATCACAACCTGCTATTGCCCCCATAAGCCTGTAGTGTGGCAGTGAAGGCTCACTTCCGTCATCAATATGTTTGTTCTTTTCACAAAGTTATCAGAGTTTGTATTAATAGAACTTTGTAAATTTGAAGTTAATTTATGTTGTGTTGTATGTGTATACTGGAAGATAGTAATGTGAAGACTTTGAAGAAGGAACAAAGGAATAAAGGAAAAGTTAAAGGCTGCATCTGTTCAAGTAAACCGCGTGAGAATTGCAAGCTTGTTTATGCTGATGTTTTAAATCAATTATAAGTTGTTTTAGATTGGTTTGTGAAGAATCCATATGAACTCTGGAACAAGATGGGGGTAGCCCGGACTACGTAGAAAACTTGAAAATCTGAAAAAACCGATTTTAACAAATCCCTTGGCTTACGATTACTCCTTTTTAGTTCCAGCTGAATGCAAGAGAAATATTCAGGAAACTAAAATATAACTCACCCTGAATATGCGTTTGATTTGGTATATCTTTCCAGAAACCCGAAAGGACATACAGTTTTAGGTTAGAAAAATTTTTCATCACAAGCTAATGCTTCCTCTCAAACAAAAAATTTGCCGTCTCTTTTCTTCTTCCATCTGTCATTGGAATTCTTTGTTTTTTATTTTTTTGTGCTTTATCATCAATGTTGGCACAAATTTACTGCTTAATTTAATGTTAATAAAGTTTAAATTTTATTTTCTTATTTCAATTAGAATTTGAACTTTCATCAATAATGCTATGCATGACAAAAATATTAAGAGGGAAGAATAAATCATTTTTAAAGGGAGAAATAGTTTTATTTTGTTTGGATGAAAGGAAACTATAATTGTTAAAAGATAAACAAAAAACTTATCTCTTTAGTTTATGATCAAGAAATATAATTTAAATTTTAAAAATATAAAATTAGTTAAGAAATTTCAAAAAAAAAAAATCTCTTCCTTTGAAATATTATTTGATGCGAAATATTGATTATTTACCTATAAAAACATAATATTAATGAAAACGTAGAATATTTATGTATGTCAATAAGATATTCATTAAAAATTTAGTTTCGTATACACTTGAATAATTTTGTATTGATATATTAATATGCAAGTCAATAACTAATTGCAAGTAATATAAAAAATAAATACAAAACAATACCATACTTAACAGTTTTCAAGATTTATATAAAAAAAATTATTGTAGAAACGAAACAAATATTAATCTCAATATGCAAAAATAATAAAAACAAATATGATTGATGAATCCAATATAAAATATCAATAATAAAAAGTAATAGGTAAATTTAGTGAGTATAAGATAGGTAAAATATAAAAAATTATCTTCTTTTTTTTAGAAGTTAAAACTTTTTACACTTTAAATTAGGTATAATAAATTTCACTTCTTATAAAAGAATAAAAAAATTTGATATTTTATATAAGGGAATAGAAGATCTCAGATAAAGAGAATAAGAGCTTGGAGTTTGTACATTAGATATACAAAAAAAAGTTAAGTTGTCCCACACTTTGTGGTTGGTCTCTATTTTAATATATTGAGACCAACCTGAATGATTAACTTTAAATGCCTTGATTACATTATATTGAATGCATTTATTACATTCTTTTCTTTTCTTTTCTTTTTGAATTTTTTGAGATTCAAGATGACATTCATTACAATATCAAGATATGGATTTACATCAATCAAAATTTATATAAGAAATTTTAAGAAAATTCATAAATAGTATAGATAAATGTAATAATTTTAGATTATACTTGATGTCAAACAGTAGCTATTGAATATTAACAAATATAGATTCACTATTGATTTTTTTTTTAAATGAGATTCACTATTGACATTAAGTATTGCATTTAACATCGAGTTATCATTCATAGTTTCATCCACCATAAAATTAAAAAAAAAAAAGATATACGCAACAAAATAAAAGGACCAGAGAGAGAAAATCTCAAGATCTTCAAAAAACCCATAAGAAAATTAAATTTAATAAAAATATATATTATCTTAAATCCTATAAATCAAAATAAACTTACATAAGTAAATATTAATTTTACTTATTGCATTTGGTTGGGGCTTACCCTACAAACCTCAACTTGCCTTTAATTGTAACTTGATTCAGATGGTTATAATCTGAACTTCGGCATAAATTCAGATAATTTTGATTTTAACTTGACTTGATTTTATTTTCGCTTTTTCTTATTTAAAAAATTATATATCAATTTTAACTTTTTTTCCCTTTTTTTTGAATTCAATTCCATGCATATATAATGTAAAAGAAAGAAATTTTTTTTTTGAAGTATTACTAAAAAATTTCTGATTGTCGTTGGGGCGTTCCAAAATGATGTTCGATCATCTATGGTCGTTCAACGACAGGGCGCACGGTCTTTCAAATAAAGCAGCTTATTTTCCAGGCGTGTCTAAATCATAGTTCGACAGGACGCAGGCCATAGGCTCTTTCAATGCATTCCTGATTAAACGAGCCGAAGCTGTGTGGTAGATCGTACCTCGCTTTCTCCACTGGCACCAAAGCCGAGATCAAGAATGTATTCCTATGGTATTTGAGGCCATCCATTTATTTATTACTGTATTTTTCTGATGATGTTTCGAGTAGCAAAGCCCAAAAGGAGCGAGAAGGATAAAGACGACGACGTAACGACATGTACAAGCTGTTGGCATATTTTATTTTTAAAGGAAAAGGGCAACTGGTTGCAGATATGGTGCGGACACGGTATAACCAAATCATACATAACGCGTTAACTAAACATTTCGTCTTGTAAAAACTACCGCGTTTTATATAAAGGCAAACATTTGTAAAGAATCCAAACGCCAATTTCCAACAAATTATTAATCAATGGAACAAGTCCAAGCTTTGCATATCAGAGATCGCCGACCGGACGCTCTCGGCAACCTGAAAGTCCTCCCCGACGAACTCATCTGTGCTATTCTTGAAAGTCTTACTCCTCGTGATGCCGCTCGTCTCGCCTGCGTCAGTAGGTATTATTTCTTCTTTAATTTGTTATTATCTGTCTATATGAATTCCTAATTCGGAGTTTTCGAAACCCGTAGAATTGACTGTGCGAATCAATGATTGCTAAACAATGGCGATGCCCTTACTTTGTGTGCTAGTTGTTTAATTTTCCGCCTTTTTTCCCCTGTACAGTGTGATGTACATATTATGCAATGAAGAACCACTGTGGATGAGTTTATGCCTCAATAGAGTCAATGGTCCGCTTCAGTACCAAGGCTCCTGGAAGAAAACTACATTGCATTTGTATGTTTCATTATTTTGGTTTAAGTGTTATTTGTTGAGATTTTCGTTAAAGAATCTTTTGTTTTAATAGATATGTATTTGATTTTGAAAGTGCTATTATTAACTAATTTGGTACTTAGAGTTCAATGATTTATTGTCTTGGTTACTTCCTACCATGTGGTATACAGAGAGAATGTGCCTGAAAAATGTAAAGAACGCTGTGGAAAGCCACTTCATTTTGATTGTAAGCTCTTGTTGTGGCACTTTCTTTGGTGGTTTGTTGTGACTCTCAGTTGTGGGGATGGATATTTAGCTCAATTGATGTGTATCTGTATGTTCGTGCAGGTTTCAACTCTTTATTCTTGTATAGAAGATTATACAGGTGCAATACTACGCTGTCTGGGTTTTCATTTGGTGTTGGAAATTTGGACAGAAAGCAAGGTGTCTCTTTGGAAGATTTTTGCAATCAGTATGATTTGAGGAAACCAGTTCTGTGACCATACTCTAATCTTTTATCCTATATATATAGATTATTTGGAGTTGAGAAAATAATATTTGAACTCTTTAAAGAAGTATGTCTGAGGGATCTCTGTTGTTTTATCTTTTGTTTATATTTTGATTTCTCCTGTTCGGTTTTATGGTTCACTTCTTGTGATGATCTCATACTTGGGTCTTCTATATTTACTAGGAGTGTGACCGCTTATGAACATTTTCTCATTTCATACATGTTATTCTATACTCATGATTCTTTTTTTTTCTCCTTTCAATAATTTTCTTAAAGAAATGATTATTGTATCTTGTTTATGGTACATTTTTGTAAAAAATATCTTTTAAATATGGAAAAGCAAAGTCCATTGCACCAGACTACATATGTTTTTTGTCATCTTCATAGGGCTTATGCCAAACTATACACAGGTTTTGCTTGCTGGATTGGCTGATGATTGGCCAGCAAGGAATACATGGACAGTTGACCAGCTGTCAGCGAAATATGGAGAGACAGCTTTTAAAATTTCTCAGAGGAGCTCACGGAAAGTTTCAATGAAATTCAAGGATTATGTCTCATACATGAACTTTCAGCATGATGAGGATCCCCTATATATTTTTGATGACAAGGTACTTCCTATGGCTCTGTGTGTGTGTCTATTTCTTTCATAAAGTCTTTAAGCTTGACTTTCTATTCATGCAGTTTGGGGAAACTGCTCCCAGCTTATTGAAGGATTACAATGTGCCCCATCTATTTCAAGAAGACTTCTTTGAGGTACTGGATAAAGAGCAGCGACCACCCTTTAGATGGCTTATTATTGGGCCAGAGAGGTCTGGTGCATCTTGGCATGTTGATCCAGGACTCACCAGTGCCTGGAATACTCTTCTATGTGGTCGTAAAAGGTCATCCTCGTGCTTAAGTTGTTGAAACTAGCATGTATATATGCATGGCTTCTTTTCTGTTTTATGTGCTATTAAATCATTCTCTTAGTGGTTGTGTCTGATAGTATCTGGAGTGGATAAAACAGTGTACATATGAGTTGTAATTTCATTTGTTGTACTTGTTCACATAGTATGAATGCTTAAATCCGTTGGCTATAACTTTTTCATAGGTGCTTCCAAAACAAAACCTCAAGAAATATTAGGCATGGAAATTTGTAGCCAAGTTGCCAGGACTTTTGGCAATGCTATTGGTCAATCTGATCTATGCTTCCTGAGTACATGAGTGTCCAGGTCAAGTAAATGTGCTAGCAGTTGAACTGATGGAATGTACCTTCCTAACTTGCTATTTTTGTTTCCTTCCTCAACCATGCTTTCCTGAATGTATTAAAAACACTATTTTTCAGCATTGTCCATTCTTAGGTATGGGTTGCATCTCGGTGCTTCCAAAATATTCTTGTGCAACAAATTAGTGTCCATTGCTTTTTGTTGCCTTCAGTAGGCCCAATTTGGAGTCTGAATACATAGCCGTCTCTTCTGAAGCAGTAGCATTATTAGCTCCACTGGCATAATAAAAAGGAAAATTTCAGTTTGAATATATTTAACCTGTCACTATTATTCCTTAACTCCCTTTTAACTCAGGAAACCTACCCCAATGCACGCTGGAACAAGCTATCTTTTATGTTTGTTTGTTTGTTTGAGCTTCAGTGACTAAGTCTTTGTTGTCATTCTTGATTGAAATCTCATACTTGTGCTGAACATGGCCATTATCCTTGCATTCGGGGGCTCATTTTTGGGTTCT
This sequence comes from Omphalea diandra, assembly GCA_949677035.1. Classification (NCBI taxonomy): domain Eukaryota; kingdom Viridiplantae; phylum Streptophyta; class Magnoliopsida; order Malpighiales; family Euphorbiaceae; genus Omphalea; species Omphalea diandra. The sequence goes on along the minus strand of CATIWR010046231.1, from coordinate 20,358 downwards.
TAATTCATTTAATTTATACTAGTAACAGTTCCATAGCCCATGCTACATTAATGGATATTATTTATTTAATGTGGCTACACTAGCTGATAAACATGTGCTAACTTTGTGTGAGTAGGTGGGCTTTGTACCCTCCTGGTAGAGTTCCTATAGGTGTCACAGTACATGTAAATGAAGATGATGGTGATGTGAATATTGAGACCCCATCATCTCTGCAGGTATTTGTTGATATCCTAGTCCTTTGTGATTCTTCTTGTCCATATTAAAGCATCTGAAGTTATCTTCCTGGATCTTTCTTGTTTATATGTGCATACAGTGGTGGCTAGATTTTTATCCACTTCTTGCAGATGAAGACAAGCCAATAGAGTGTACACAGCTACCTGGGGAGACAATTTTTGTTCCAAGTGGATGGTGGCACTGTGTCCTGAATCTTGAAAAAACTGTTGCTGTTACACAAAATTTTGTCAACTCCGATAACTTCGAATATGTATGTCTAGATATGGCACCTGGTTATCGTCATAAAGGAGTTTGCCGTGCTGGATTGTTGGCCCTTGATGAAGGCAGTTTACAGGATATTGAAAAAAATATAAGATATGGTAAAAATAATCCGAGTTACTTAGACCTGACAAGGAAAGAGAAGAGGGCCAGAATTGAAAAAGTTATAGAAGATTCAGAATATGAAATACCTATTCTTGGTGACTTCAAAAGTTATGAGTTGTGGAAGCAAGATTTTTCCTATGACTTAAAATTCCTGGGCATGTTCTTGGATAAGGATAGAGACCACTACAATTCCCCATGGAGCCCAGGCAACTCCATTGGACAACGAGAAATGAGGGATTGGCTATGCAAGCTCTGGGCCAGAAAGCCAGGAATGAGAGGGCTTATATGGCAGGTACGGATATACTGATTGGCCTTTTTGTTTATGTTTATCAAATTCTATTGCAGCCTGACAGACTTTATAAAGCATGATAGTTTGAGAAATTCATGATTCCCATCTTGTCGCCAGTTAATTTACGAAAACTAGTAGGTTGTTTCTTGTGTTCCATTCCTCTTTCGTGTATAAATAATCATCTGCGGCAAGAGTGAAGTTGTGGGTCTTGCTTATGGAATCTAGTCCATCATATTAGCAATCAGACAAATTATTGAACCAATTAGCATTTTTTAGTATAATTATGATTTCTCATTTATATGGTTAAAACTGGGCTAACATAATCCATGATATTCATATGAGAAACATATTTCATTGGATGCACTAAAATATTATCTTATTGTTTGTGTATTTAATATTGCCATATTATTTCCCTTATATTTTCATCAGCATTCCAAATGGTGCATGAAGAATGTATACAAACTATGAGTTTCTTGAGAACATTCTTAGCTCAAATCCTTAGGAAAGTTCAATCCTGTTTAGAACACTCATGCTTGATTATGTTTTACGTGTTAAATCATTGAGTATCGAAGGAGAGTGAGAGACATGTTTTTTAACAATAAACAAAAGATGACAAACCCGTGGGTACAGTTTCTTCAGATGTGCACCACTCTGCACATAAAAATTTTATAAATTGTGCCATGCTATGCATGTTATATTACCGATGGAGACCATGATTTAGTTTGTTAGCTAGGTTGTCCTTTAGTCTTAATTTAGTGCAACATAGATTGTGTTATTTCTAAGATTGCTCTGAATTGTCTTAGGGAGCATGCCTAGCATTAAATGCAGACAAATGGTTAAATTGCCTGTCAGAAATTTGCGCATTCTACAATTTGAATCCTCCCACAGATGATGAGAAGCTTCCAGTAGGCACGGGAAGCAATCCGGTTAGTCATTTTATCAATTATGAAGCAAAACATTGAAGTTTCTTTTCTTCTTTGTTCTAGTTTATTTGAGTTTTCCATATGTAAGTCAAACCTGCCACTTTATATTCATTTCTTCAATTGCTAAAAGCAAGATATGTTTGGTGTAAATGCCATGGGTTGATTTCAAGATCATTGGGCCTGCCAGCTGTACCAAGGATCTACATTCGTCAATGGATTATGAAGAATTCCCCAGATCTAGTGCTCATCTGTTTGCAGCATGTGAAGTAGAACGAAAATAGAACCACACACTCCCATTGGATTGGATCTAGATTAATTCTGACAGCACCAAGTTGTATTGTTAAAAAATGCAAAGTGGAGTTATTTTAAAATCCTTGGACATAACAGATACACTACGGGTCTCCTTATTGCTGTTGCATGAACATTGTGGAACATGGATGTGGTACTTTATTGCAATGTTTTATTATTTAAGTGATTGAGCAAGATAAAATCATAATTAATTTTTGGATCGATCAGCTTAGCTGCAGCTGGAAATGATGTATGAATTAAAGGAGTGGTTGGGATTTGGAAATTCCTTTGCATGTCAGAATAGGTTTTTCAGATAAGACATGTAAGGCTAATTCTTCATTGTTTCCATGGAGAAACATTCTATATGAATCACTAACAAATGAATTTGCTTTCAATTAAAGTGCTGAGATCGTAATATTTTAATCCTGAAAGAAGATGGCTTCTCTTCAGCAAGTACTTTACTTCTGTTTGTGAGGAAGAGGAAATAGAACAGCTGATGATCTGCATCGGTCGGCTATATTTTTCTGAGTTCTTCCATTGATGCTGGAGTATGCGAACTTTATGTACCTTTGAGGTTCTAAGCAACAAGGAGATCTTTAGATCTTAATCCTGAAAGAAGCAGGCTCTCCTGTGGCTAGTAGTTTGACTTCAGTTTATGAGGATGAGGAAATGGAGCTGCTGATGTATCTATATCAGTTGGCTATGTTTTCTGAGCTTGTCTATGTATGCTGGAGTTATTTGACTCAAGTTTACTTCCTAGCTTTAGATTTTTATGGCATAAATGTTCTTATTAACAGAACTTTTGTTTTCTAAGGTATTCTCTTTGAGTTGTTTGTAACCATCTTATCTCATAACAGGTTTATCTTTTAGCTGACAATGCAGTTAAAATCTTTGTTGAAGGAGGTCTAGAAGCTTCATTGTATGGTTTAGGCTCTGAGGTACAGTTTGAATATCAACTTTCCTTGTCAGCTATGTTGCGGAATATTATAGTTCTACATTCGCTTCTTTGCAGCTTGAGTTTTACACTGTGCTGCATAACGTCAACTCCTCTCTGAAAAATCATGTTCCTGAAATTGTGGCAAGTGGGATTCTTTATCTTGAGAATGGAACTTTCAAAATTTTGCCTTGGGATGGCAGAGGAGTGCCTAATGTAATTGTCAAGTGCAATCTTATTCCCGATAATTGCAAAGAGGATGATTTCCCTTTGGGCGTGTGGGCCAAGAAACAATCTGAATGTAGACAAGCTGGGATGTCTTTAAGTGAACAGACAAATGCAGTTGAATGTACACAGATATGGCCATTTATGATCACAAAACGGTGTAAAGGGAAGATATTTGCTGAATTGTAAGTTTTCATAAGCATGGTAGTTTCTTCTGCTAGTTTAAATGCAGGACAACCTGCTGACTTTTAGTTGTGATGGAAATAGCATTTACATGTTTCATTTTACTTATATCTCTGGGCAGAAAAGATACATTGTCATGCGAAGATGCTCTAAATTTGGCTTCCTTTCTGGGAGAGCAATTGCGTAACCTTCATCTTTTACCTTATCCACCTTTTAAGAAGTCAACCTTCTCAGATATTGAACGAAAAATGGAATTACCCTTTGCTGAAGGTTCTATGGAGTGCCCATATAATTCTTACATTCCTGCAGAGTGGGATATCTTCATCAGAACTCTATCCAAGAAGAAAAAGAATGTCACAAGCCGCTTGAAAAATTGGTATGTCCATATCCGTTGCTAGAGAGATGTTATTTATGTTGTAAATGCCAGTGCCAAAAATTTTACAAGATTCTCTTTGGTATGATTTGAAAATAACCATTTCTACTTTGCAGGGGAGATCCAATCCCAGTGACACTGATACAGAAAGTTCATGAATATATCCCTGATGATTTTACGAACTTCTTGAATTCATTCCAGGTGTTGTCAATATCCCACAATGTTATTCATGTTACTTTGATGACATATTCCATGGTCAATTCTCTTTTTAGTAAATGCAACTAATTATTTTTGGCTGTAACATGTTTCTCTGAGTTGGTTTCAGAATGAGAATGGCTTGAACAACATCTATAAACCTTGCTCCTGGATACACACAGATATTATGGATGACAACATTCTCATGGAGCCATGCTGTATTGGCCCTGGCTTGAGTGGAAACAATTCAGATGCTTGTCTAGTGGATAATACTTCCAATGGCAACAAAGATAGGGGATCATGGTATCCCAGCCATATCATTGATTTCAGCGATCTTTCTATTGGTGAGTGCCTTTTCATTTACTTAGTTTCCATTCCATCTAGAGATATTATTTGTACTATTTTGAGTTCTATTTCATATGTTCTATATCCATCTATTTTCTGAAATGTGCATATAATGTACTCATGTCAATGCTATGTATATTACATACCATATCTTGAACTTCAATCATCGAGTTTTGAGTATAATGTCTTTGTGTCCTGCATGTTAGCTAATCTGGGCTAATTGACAGAACTAAATAATTGAACATGATGTTCTTTCACCTTCTGGAAAAATGGCACCCCCAATCAGATTGACTCATTTCTTTGACAGGTGATCGCATTTATGACCTGATACCTATATACTTGGATGTATTTAGAGGTAATTCCAGTCTCCTTAAGCAATTTTTAGAAAGTTATAAATTACCTCTGCTGTCAAACAAGCATGAATCAATAAAAGGCAGGGACAAGTTTGGACGGCTTTCATACCATGCCATGTAAGTGCGCAATTTCTAATGTCTTTTTTAGGTTTTCCCTCTCTTTTCTCTATTTCATTCTTGACTTATTATCGTTATTAGTTGATGTTTAATTTGTATGTTTGAGACATCAATATGAACATTTGCAGCAGGCATCATCTGATTTATTTCTGTTTGGATAAATTATGTAAATTTCTAGAGGATTGTCCATAAAACATATATGTGTTTCCGAAGTACTTCATATTTTTAAAGCAGAGCAAAAATATGAATTGGAGAAAGAAGTCAACTATCAGACATTTGAATATATGTCTTCTCTGTTCTACTGTCCTGGAGTTTGGTATATGATTGTTGATATTAGCAGGCTCCCTGTGTTGCATGCTTTAGCGTTTTGCTGCACTGGTTGTTTGGCATTTGGTTGGTGTGTATGTGGCTTGGGATTTTAAAGTGGATAATTCATTTGGATTGTGCGCATCTGCAGGTGCTACTGTATCTTGCATGAAGAGAATATCTTGGGGGCTATTTTCAGTATATGGAAGGAACTCCGTACATCAGAATCATGGGAAGAGGTTGAATTGACAGTGTGGGGAGAACTAAACAACTACGGTGGCATATTCTGATGCGTTGCTGATCATCTAATTGATGTGTAACTATGCACAGGGACCTGAGACCGGAAACCATTCAATGCCATGACTAAACATGATTTCTTAATAATTTAACAATTCAATTACAGATAGTGGAAGTTTTTTTTTTTTTTTTTATAACTAAGTTATAGGTACATGGAAATAAAGTCAATTAGGTATTATTAGAATCATCACTGCTAAATTGTTTAATATTTAAATGTGTTCATGAAATATTTGCCCCCTACTTGAGTTTACCGTACACGTTTCAATTTCAATTGATACTTTTTTTGTTATAATACTTTACACAAGAAGAGCTTGACCTTTCACTTTGCAGAGTCTAAATTTAAAATCATCTATGGCTTATCAACTGCGACATTCCTAGTTTGTTATTTTTATTATTTCTCTGCAATTAGTCCACTTTCATATTGCATGGTGGGTGTCACGCACTCGCTAAACAAAATTTCAATCTTAAGTGGTGGCGTTGAAACCAGTTGTAACATAGTTCAATTGTTTAAAAAACTGGACGCATTGACAAATGGTTTCTCTTCGTAGAGCTAGTCATCAACCAAAATAGTTGTTAGTTTTAAATGTTCCCGTCCCCCTACCATAATTAGATGCGTTTGCCTCCAACTCAAACGAGGCTCAATAGGAGTCGTAATCTAAAATCTTCAACTCTAATTATGGCAACAACGTGAATGGATAGGTGTTCAGACATGATCAGCCTTTGACTGTATCATCACAAAACATAAACATCAAGAGTAGTCACCACGCCGTCATGAGAGCACCATTGCTGAATCACTAACAATATCGCAAATATATAACCATCATCTCGTGTAGCTAAGCAACAAGAGATTCTAAGGTCCAAACGATCCAAGATGCCTTCATTGATAATGGGCAGGGCCAATCAGGTTATGTTAAAATCATGCTAATCCTTCAAAACCACTACCCAAACCCACTTCCACAAGAACTAATTTGTGGTGGAACACACAACTACATGACTAAACTATGGTAAATCGAGTATGTTAACCATTCACTGATTCAAAATTCAATAATACTCATAGAAATAATAGAAAATTGTCAATAGTAACATAAGTAAAAAGCATTAAGGCACTTATCATAACCCATCAAATGAAACAACAAAATATGGAAATTCGGATAAAAGACTTTATGATACTTCATATTGCTACCAAAACCTTAAATGATTAAAGGATGGACCTAAGCTGCAGCAGAAGGCTTAGAAGCAGCAGAGAGCCTTGACCTTTTCTTGGCTAAGCTCTCACTTCGCTGTTCTCTCTGCTCCTTCAATCTTGTGGCAAGGAGCTTCTGGTACTCTGCAGCCTCTGCCTTAGCCTTGGCAATTCTTTTCTTCTTATCAGCAATTCTTGCCCGCTTTCTTTGCAAAGTCAATGGAGTAACCAACCTCTGAATTTTAGGTGCTTTACTAACCTTCTTTCCTGTGCCGTAAAAAAACAAAAACCATTGCACCATACATTAGGATCTGAAGGCAAACAATGAAATATGCTTAATGACAAACAAAAGTATAGGCCAATAAGAGCTAGAAGCATACCAGACTTTGTTGTGAATGTTCTGCGGTAAGTGTTCACATACTTCCGAACATCATCCTCCTTGGAGAGATTAAAGAGCTTGCGGATCTTTGATGCCCTCTTAGGTCCCCTCATTCTTGGTTTCTCAGTGTCGGTAAGTCCAGGCAAATCATTCTCTCCCTTCTTCACAATTACCAGGTTCAAAACAGAAAGATCAGGGCTGACAATGCATCCGCGCACAGACTTTCTCCTGCGCTCTCCATTGCGTCTTCCATATCCACGGAAGCAGGGGGTTCCTGTCCAGAAAAATCAAATGACTTTTTCTCATCAAGCAAGTGATAAAAGACCAAGAGAACATCATCTTATATAAGGCAAATAAACTGACACATGTAAGAATTGTGTTGACTCTGAACTATAAGTATCCACCAACCTCTGTGAAGCAATAGACGAACACGGCCAGGAGTCAACACTCCCTGCTTCATGGGGAAACCTTGCTTGTCACAACCTCCCATGATTTTGAAAACATAGCCCCTAAATTCCTATTGAACAAAAAGAAGAAAAAAAAACCAATAAACTGAGAACTCCATAAAAGCAACCGACATATGAAAGACTACTATTACCATATGCATACCTCTCCGAGTGCATCTCCACTAACCTCCTGTGAGATCCTCTTGTCAAAGAATGCTCGGCTACAAAGCCAAACACGAATAGTAGGTAAGTAACATCAAGCATGACAAAGATTTCAATTGGTATAACACATAGCAGCTGTGAATTAACGGATAATCAAACATGACACATGTCTACTACAGATATTAGTGGAGGAAGTTAGTGATACAAAAGCTTAAGCTGACTTTCTCACCATGTCTACTAATATTAATTCATAAAAATATTCTCCACACATGAATAACATAAAAACTTAGAGACTACTAATAATTATACCATCCAATAAATTCAAAACTCCGAATTTGACAAACAAAAATCTATTAATTGCAATTTCAATTTCACTTATTGCCATTCACAATGCATAATCATAACTCAACATCATACTAATCACTAAAAACCCTAACACAACAAAACAAGGGCATTGTATTAGCAGCTGAAACCCAAAACAAGCGTAAAAACAGGGAAAATAAGAGCTTACAGCTTCTGGTCATCGTCAATTTCTAGCTTCTTTTGGCATCCCGTCGTGGGGTTGGCAATGTTGAACTGCAACAAACAAAGCAATAAACATGTAACAATGAGACCAAAGAATCAACAGGTTTTTTAGGGTTCATTATAGAATTGCAAGCCGAAAATGGGAACCTTCATGTTCAGGGGTGGTTATGAGCAGAGGCGGCGAGAGAATGGATGCGCTTCTTCGTGCCTTTCTACTACTTCTAGGGCTTTAGCAGTGCCTCACTTGCTATTTATTGGTTTCAGGGATTTTACCCTGCGTGCGGGTCAATTTTAATGTCTGTGCTCCTTCCTTTTCTGAGCGAACACGTGTATATTTCGGGTGCGGTACACTCTGATAAATGATTCGGTACCGTTCATCGCTGTGCGTCTCCTGAGGTGATAATGAAAACGTTTCGTTTAGGGTTGTTTAATTTAAGGTAAAGTATCCAATAAACCTGTAAATTTGCCTTAAAAGTAACAATAAAAAATAAAATGAATTTTTTATCAAATTTACCTACAAATTTATATTATTTTATCATAAAAATCATTTTTCGATAAAATTGCACTGAATCTTGAAATATTTTATTCATTCGTCCAATTATAGTAAATATAAAAAAAATAAGCTAAATAAAAGTATCATAATGTTCAAAAATACTACCAAAAGTATTTCTTTTTGGAGAGTTTCTGCGGAAAGAGGGATAAGAAAAAAAAAATTCTTTCATCAGAATGGTAGAATAAAGGATGAGAGATAGTTCTCCACTCATCCACTTGTTATTTCTAAGTCAATATTCTCTTTAATTAATATTTTAAACTTTTAGGATGAAATAATATAAGATTGGAAATAATTTTGGCAAAAAAATCTTTATGCCAAAATAATACAAAGTCGATGGTAATCTTGACAAAATGATACAAATTGAGATAAGTTCAATTTAGTACTTTAGCCTTTAATTTGACATAGATTGACAAATGGACCAACCAAACTTTAAAAAAAATCATAAATTAAAATTTTAAAAATATGAATTAAACTTAATTGAATTTAGAATAACCATTATATTGAACTAAATCAATTAGTTTGGTTGAATTGAGATTTTGCTTAATTTGAATTGCTATTTTTTAAAAAAATATTTCAATATAAATAATGATTTTAATAATTTTAATATAAATAATATACTTTCAATTTAGTTTCAATATAATTTTATTTTATTTGAATCGATTTAATTTGATTTAATTATAATTCGACCTATTCAAATTGATTTTGCTTATTAAATTATAAAAATTAAATTGAACTAAAACAGCCAATTTGTTTTAAAAGATCAAAATTGAATTGAACTTATTAAAAAAATATTAAAACTAAATCGATTTAATTCAATCAAGAGTTCTACTCATCTTAATATTTATTTTAAAAGATCGATTAAGACTGTTAATAATTTTCTTGTTTTTTCTAAAGAGGAATTTTTTTTACCTATTTGTTATATAATGATTCTAAAAGATTTGAAGTTTGGATCAATAAACATTTCTTTTGGGGCAAAGAGTGTAAATTAGGTCTGGCGGCTAGAATTGTTCCCCGCTTTTGTTATCCTTTTTGAGTGAATTCTTTAAATTGAACTGAATTTGAGCCAAATAAATTTTAACGGATTTAGGCTAAGGTAGCTCAACCGCAACTCCAATAACATGGTTTGAGCAATATGAGAGTAATATACTGAACTAAAATGAATATTTGGAGTTAAGAAGAAACCAATCCAAAAAAACAAAAAACGAAATTTAATAAATTCGAATTATTTTGGATATTGTCTGAACCATAACTTCATAAAAAATCTCATTCACAACTTATTTTTAAACAGCCAGTTTGATTAATCCTTTGTGTCATATACAATCGATATCTGTGTAGAGTAAATTAATGAGAATTGTCTTCCATGCCAAAATGTTGAACACCAGAGAAGCACAGTTCAGATAGACACTTCTTATTGAGATTTTATGTATGCATCCCTTACACTTTAGAATTTATTTTCAGGACTTAAATTTTTTAAATAATTAGGGCTTTTTTTTTTTAACATATATAATAATTTAAAACAATAAATAAATATTTATTAAAGTATAATTGATTCTAGTTGTTTTGATTCACGAGAATGACTTATTGTCATCTCTCCCATCTTATCATTGTCCCCATAATCAGATGCAATTCTGGTGGATGATTATGATCTCATTCTTGGATAGTGCTATGGTTTATTTGCACCATTGGTTTAAGGCACTACCGCTTGGACTACATTAAAAGACGCAAGAGACTTTGGTTTTTAGGCACAAAATATTGATAAAGTCTAAGCAACATGTTATAATATTACAATGATGCTAAGTAAAATGATAAATAATTATCCATATTGATAAAATTATTATTTAGATATTTTAAAATTATATTAATTATGATGTTATAATGTAATATGATATAATAGCACATATGATACTATAGTGTTCAAGCAGCGATTGTAACGTATTTCACAATCATAATCTCTTTGTGACCTTTGCCATCATAACTAGCTCAATGAAACATAAAAATATTATAAAACAATAAATTGGATTTATTAGAGAGTATTACCATATGAAGAAAATAAAAACAAATTCATTATAATTCCTGAAGGAAACCAAAGATGGCCACTAAGTAAACACATTATTGTTTTAATAGGCTTATTTTATATAGAAGATTTTGATTTATTCACCATAATGCCTCCAATAATGACCAATTATCTTTACATAATTATAGCTCAGCAGATGCAGAGCATGTTGCTTAGGTGAAACACCAGTATTATTATTTGTATTCATATAATAATCCTGATAAACAAAAGCATCAAGCAATTTAGTTCTAGAAGTGGCAATGCATCATGTCCATACACAGCTCTAACTTTCCTACGATATATCTCACATTATATCTGATGCAAAATCTCAGTAAGAAACATAATTTAGATTATTCAAAAACACAGAAAGGGAAAAAAAATTGATATATAATATATATGGATTGCCATGATTCATGAGCTACGTGGCTAAAAAAGGATTACACAAGGATAATTTTCATTAACAGAAAAATTTAAGCTCGTAATTACTGAAATAAATACCTCATGAAAGTACGATTTGTTTGCTCAGTTTTCTCATAAAGGGCATACGAAATCGCCACTTGTCTCGATATCTTCATAATTTACATCAGCATCTAAGTCATCAAGATCCATGCTGCCTCCAAGCAAATTGTCTCGAGTCTTTGGCAGCTCAACAGGTTTTCTTGCCTCCTGTATTATAGACAGAGCTTCTTCAATGCTTTGAGATGGGTTATTGACGTCATTGCTTTGCCAGCTGCCTCCTTCCATCAGCTCTATGGTCAAATTCTTTAAGAACCATGGATGATTTTTAATTTCTGGAATGGTTATTCTCTGCAAATTAACCAAGCAGAACCATGAGCATAGTAAAGCAAACAAACGGAAAAAATATTGGAAGAAACAAGAACAACTTTTGAAAAATGCTTTTTCAGTCATTTACCGATTACCACACGTTTCACATATCAAATGCCACGTTTCACATATCAAATGCATAGATTTTAGTCAATAATCAACTTCAAAGGCATCCTCCATCTTCTGGTGGAATGCATAATGAGGTGATGCAATTATATTTCTTATTTCTCCACTTCCACTTCAGCAACTAGCAGTTCAAACACCTACATTTTCTGTGCAAATCAAAATGAAAGTTACCTTTTCAGGGTTTGCCACAAATATTCTAGATAAGAGGTGCCTGCACTCTACAGAGACTCGGACATAATCTGGAATTGAGTACTGGACACTCATTATCCTCTGCAATAAACAATAATAAATTAACATTATTAATATAACAAAGTAATTTAATAAGAATTTCACAATAAATTATGCAGATCTTTAACATTTGCACTAATTTTAAAATCCATTTTCTTATTGCTTGGTATAACCACTCACCCCAATTGTTTTTCTGAAGTTCTTTGGATCATCAGGATCTTCAAAGGGATATGCCCCCACAAGCATCACATATAGGGTAACTCCACAAGACCAAACATCTGCAATCTATAAATCTTGAGGATTATATATGCTACAGATGGCTCTTTAGCAACTAAAGACAAATATATAAAAGAAAAGGAATGAAAGATAAGGATATTACCTTCCCATCATATTCCTTTTTGGACAAAACCTCAGGTGCAATGTAAGCTGGTGTTCCGACTGTCGATTTTGGTTGAGAATGCAACACAGCTGACTACATAACATATCAAAATAATTAGTAATAGAGTCATCAAACTATATACATGAAGACTATCATTTACCATTAGTACAAGTACCTTTGAATACCCAAAGTCACAAATCTTGACACGCGGTGCTGCGCTGCCATCTAGGAGTGTATTTTCAAGCTTAAGATCTCTATGACAAATTTGCTGCAACATATAGAAATCCCTTACATCAGATACTATTAAAGATCACAATTCGTAATGGAAGAATTCACATTTTAGAAAAATCAAGACAAATTGATGAATAAAGGGACAGAGCTCATACCATTGAATGGCAATAACTAACTCCTGATATCAGTTGCTGGAAGAAAAACCTTGCCTGACTCAAACAGACAGAACACCTCCATAATTAAAACGTCAGTTGAATTATATGCTAACAAATTAAAGCCAAATTCCAACAATAATATGCACACAAATTCTATACATTTCTTTTCCATCAAATATCACCCCCAAAAAAATCCATTTTCCAGTCATCAATAAAACACTTTGCATGATTTTTCCTGCTATATTTTACCTCATCTTCACTAAATCTACCGGCATTACATATCCTCTGAAACAATTCTCCTCCTGCAGCATACTCCATGACTATAGCTAGATGGGTAGGCGTTAACAGGATCTGCAGTGATAGCATCACAAATCATAGGATATCCTCTTTTCATTAAAACAGTTGCAAATTTATTTAGTTAGACATTATTTATCCTCTTTTCATTAAAACAGTTGCAAATTTATTTAGTTAGACATTATTCTCCTTCACAATGGCCTGTTCTTCAACAAAGAAAAGCATACTAAATAAAACTCCAAAACCCAACTTTATTAAGCAAAATAGGGCCCTTGTCTAGAACAGCAATCAACAATCATAACACGATAAATGAAATTAGCACTCATATATCTAAAAGGCGAAAGGTTAAGTAGACAAAAACCTCTTTGAATCTAACTATATTGGGATGCTTCAATGATCTATGGTTCATGATTTCTCTTTGCACGTGTTCATCAATCTGTAAACACAACACAAACCACATAACAAAAAGATTATATCTAACCCAGATGATGGGAAACCAAAACGTAAAGAAATTGAATTTCAGAAATTACCCACAAAAAGAAAAAAAAAATGAGGAAGTAAAGAAACGTAAATTAAAAGAGGAAAAAAAAAAAAAAAGCAAAGAAAGAACAGACCTTTTGGCCTCTCTCAATAAACTTAACAGCAAAAAACTCTTCGGTCCATCTATCTCTAACCAGCTTGGCCACTCCGAAATTTCCAGACCCAATATCTTTGACAATCTCATAACGCTCCATAACCACTAGAAATACAAGAAAAGTAGCAGAAAACAATCTCAATTAATCTGCCTGCTAAGTAATAGAGCGTAGCATATACAAGAACTTAGAAATTTGGATTAGGTAACGGTAGTAAGGCGTCGACCAAAAAAAAAAAAAAAACACATTAGTAAGGCCGCGGCCTACAAGTCATTGACGAAATATAGTAAGTACTGCAGAGGAGAAAAGCTTCAGTGTTTCACTACGCAACAAGTTAAAAACTCACATGGATAGATATAGACGACACGTGTCAAAAATATTTGGATTGGGAAGGGAGGAGCGAAAAGGAAGAAAGAACGCGAGGTCAGTTGTAAGTGTCAGCGGAGCAGGTGACGAGTAATTATCATTTTCCGCAAGCGGTTGTTGTGGTCCCGTTTGGAACGTGCTCAAATTTGTTTCCTCGCTCGCCACAACTCATCATCATCATTCAGACATTCGCCTAAAACAAACAACCGACAGAGGACCAATTTACCTCCGAACTGAACTATTGAAAAAGAACATATAAATTTAAATTAATTTTTCAGTGGAGTCAATTTTAAATCTGGGCAGAACGTCGAAGTCAATACAATAATTAGAAAATATATAAAAAAAGAAATCAATTTCTCATCATTGGCCTAAAGTCTTGAAACCCAGATTCCTCTCCTTTTGCCTCATAGTCTCCAGTTTTGCTTTTCTTGTTCGATGATCTTTCTTCAAGATTGGAACTCGCTCTTTGTTTGGCCTCATTTTTGTTTATATTCAACCCAACAACAGAAGAAGCAGCTGAAATATCTTCTTTGGGTGTCTTACCATCTGCACTTGATTCAGTTACTGCAACAGGTCTCAGTGCAGCTCTGCGTTTCTTGTCATATTGCGAAGTGTGTTAAGTCTTTGCACCAGAAAACTTATTCTTGTATGGATGAGGTGCTGCCTTATTGTTGGTTATATGATATGATTATAAAAAATCTGAAACACAACACAGTATCTTCTATGAAAAGATCCAAATCCTAACTGGAATAACCTTTTTTTTTTAACCTGAGATATTCATTGATAGAATTACAAAATACATGTTTCATATATATATATATATATATATATAGAACTCAATACAAGTTTCATATTATGAGCAAGCCAAGACAATTGGCTGTACATATTAACACAAGAGGAATAAGCAAGGGCATTCTTGGCCATTGAATGGGCCACCCAATTGCACTGTATCGAAATATAAACCGGCATAAAAGACAAACATCTCCTCAACAGGTTAAAGGCATCCATCATAGGAGTAGAAATACCTAAAGGAATGGATATATGACCTTGAATAATCCCTAATGCATCTCCTTCAATAAGAACAGAGAAGAAATTTGAACGGGACAACAGTGCAGCAGCTTCTTAAAACTAAGGCTTCCAACACGAGAAATTAGTAAAATATATATATGGATATCTCCTCACAGCCCAAGATATATCCTACCTTGATCATCCCTAGCAACAGCTCCCAAATTCTCTGTTTCTCAAAATAGCAGTATCAAAATTAATTTTCACAACTCCCGGAATAGCAAGTATCCAAGATGAAGCTTGGATTTGACCATTACTCAATTTGGTTTTATACTGAACCTGCGATTGACCTCCATGAAACTGCTTCATTTGAGGTTGAGCCTTATAGTGACCACTTCAGCTGGATTACTTTATCTGCTGTTGAAAAAACAAAGATACTAGTTAAAAATGCTACAATCACTTAAATATGACCTTTGGGAACACAAATGCAGCCTCTAACCCAGGAACTCAATTCAAAATAAAAACCTCAAATGTAACCAAGTCATCACTTCTATTAGATCAGTTGTTCCTTCTACATTATCATGTCGCAAAGGAGAAATCTTTTCTAGAAAATAAAACCCACGCCACTGTTCACATTGGTTAATTAAAGAGATAATAATAACCCAATTAAAAAAAACAAACCCACCAACAAAAAAGAAAGGAAAACAAGAAAATCCCAGAAGCAGTGAACATTCAAAAAAAAAAACTTACTTTTTATACAAAAATCAAGATAGAGTTGCCGTGCCTTCATTACAAACTCTCCGCAACGTCGATTCTGTCTTCCAATTTGGATATATTTGACTGGGAAACACTTGCCTATGTTTGGGAATGGGAGAAAATGAGAGAGAAAAGGAAAGTGGTGAAAGTAGAAATGTTTTTAAAATCGATGGTCCCGTTGATTGTTTTTAGTTCTGTTGATTTAATGAGTTTTACTGATTTAATTCAATTAATTTAATAATAATTAACATTTAAAAATATTATTAAAATAATTTCAAAATAAAAAATATAAATATATTTATAATAATTTTAAAAAATAATACTAAAAATCAGTATAAATCGAATTGAATCAATCACTGATACAATTTTCGATATTAATCCGTCTAGTATGATTTTCAAATATTAAATATATCTTCCGGGCCATCATTTATAATCATCCAAATTTGAGAGAAAATTAAAAAAATAATTTAAGAATTTTAAATTAAATTAAATTTATAAGATTATTTTTATTTTCTTATTCATCTTTGTTAAACTTAATTATACTTTTTGTCATCTGATGATAATGATGATGATGATGATAATAATAATAATAATAATAATAATAATAATAATAATAATAAGATTATTATTTGTAATTGAATATAAAAATACTTTATTTATTTTTAAATTAAATATAAATAAATTATTAGTGAAAATAAAAAAATGTGTATATTAATTATATTAATGTCATTATGTATATTAATTATATTAATGTCATAAGTTATTATTTGTAATTAAATATAAAAATACTTTATTTATTTTTAAATTAAACATAAATAAATTATTATAAAAAAGAATTTATGTGTGTGCGGGTTGTTTTGTTTATGATTAAGGGTAAAAAGGTCTTATTACAAATTTATAACTCTCTTTACTTTATTTTGATATTTTTCAAATAAGAGAAATTAAAAATTTCCTCTCTCATTTTCATCCCTTTCAAAAGAGATGAAGAGAAAATCAATATTTTTTTTCTCACTTTCTCCCCTTTTACTTTCTCCTTCCGCTAATTTTTTTTTTTTTTTCATGGAAGGTTAAAGTTAAATTTAAAAAGATTACAAGGGCTTTCATATCCGTGAAAAAAAATTATGATAACTTTTTAAATAAAATTTAGTTATATTAAATGCATATCATCCTTTATATAGTCATTCAAAATTAATATATAAAATAAATATTTATAATTATATAATGAAACTATTATTACACTTTTTCTCAAATATAAAATACTCATATTCTCATTCAATATATGTATATTTACACTATTAATTGAATTCTTTTTTAATAGTTAAGTGTAATTATTTAAATTGTTACTCACCCATTAATTAGATATATAAATAAAATGTTTACCTCAATATACATAAATTATTATCTATTTAATATTTAAAGTGATTGAAATTATTTTTCTTAATAAAAACTGCTGTAATATTATTTAAATACTCATATTAAATCTAAAATATAAATAAAATTATAATTAAATATATTTTAATAGCTTAGACGTTTATAATTTTAGAAAAAAATATAAATTTTAAATTTTAAAGTGTTACAAATTTGAACACCATTGAAGTGTTGCAAATTTATAATATTATTTAAACGCTCATATTAAATTTAAAATATAGCTAAAATTATAATTAAATATATTTTAATAACTTAGATGTTTAAAATTTTAGAAAAATATAAATTATAAATTTTGAAGTGTTACAAATTTGAATACCATTGAAAATAAGATTTGTACATATTATAAATCAAATCAGTAAGTATTACCAACAAAATAACTTCATTTAAAAAAAGATAGAAAATAACAACACATAACGATTACCAAATTGAAGATAAACAAAATCATAATATTATCTAATGACAATATATTTAAGAAGAGAAATTAGATTTATTTTTTTTAAAAAAAAAAAAGACTGGAGTATTATTGTTAGATCAATATATATATATCCGAAAAAAGAATGAAGAGAAAAGATAAAAAGATAAAAAAAAAGGTGAAAAGTTCGTAAAAAGAATGAAAATCTCTCCCTATAAGCCCTAGCTAGGTTTTTGCAAGGGCACTCATATTTCATATTTACTAATGTTTGGTCTATAAAATTATGATTATTATAACACGCGTAATGCTTCTTAAGTTTGATGTTGCAAATAAGATCATGTGTATATATATGCTAATTTTAATTCAAAAAAATGCGTAGGGATATGAAATTGAATCAACAAGCACTAATCATCACTTATAATTTAGAGGATATTTGATAACCATATTAAGTGCATAAAATTAAAATATTCGACATTTATTTTTCAATATTATTTGATAACAATTTTTTTAAGTTCTTGATTTAAAAAATTGTTAATTAAAAATAATTTTTTATTAAGCACTTAATTTTAAAAAATCTCTTAATTTGATAAGTATAAAATATTTATTTAATACATTAAGTGATAAAATTTTTGCTATTTTAATAATATCCATTCATTATCATAATCTTTTTTATTGATAAATATATAATTATTAAATTTTAAAATATTTAAAATTAAAGTATCTGATAATTTATTATAAAATATATAATTATCTTATTTTAAGATTATCTCTTAAATTTAATTTTTTTAATTTAATATTTATTTAATAATTATTCAACTCTTAAAATTTTTAGTATTAAAATTATTCGATACTTAATTTTTTAGCACATACCAAACAACACCTTACACTTTTTTTTTTCTTTTCCCTTGTAATATGAGTATAAAATGCATAATATGGGGCTCTTATATATATATATAAGAAAATAGCAATTGTAGTTTGACAACGGAAAATCTCAACTCACACCCAAAAGAAAAATGACAAATGTAGTGGAGGCAAATTAGATATTAGTTTTGGCAGGAATGACGTGGAATTGGAAGTTTGGCACCCCAAAACTTCCAGTCAATACCGCTAAATTGCCGCTTCCCTTACGGCAACGGCTATAATGCCACCGCATCACAGCCTAAACACCGCAGCTGGTTTATAGAAGTGATGAATTTTAATTTTCAATCGGTTACTTAAAATTATTCAGAGTTGAATTAAAAATCGTTTATGAAAAATTAGTATCGAATCCAAATAAAAAATATCTTTCTCGAATTGAACGGATTTTTAATTCAATTCAGTTTAGATATTTGAGGCTAATGAACCGGTCCAATTCAATTTGGGTATTCAGATATTTCAAATCTTTTTTTTTAAAAAATTAAATTTATTTTAAATAGAGTATACATATATATAATGTATTTTAAAGTATTAAATTTATTTTAAATAGATTTTCTACATATATACATAAATATTTAAAAATTAAATATATATGTAATTAAAAATAAACAAATACATGCATATATATTAAAAAATTAAAATTACAAAAAATTAGTGTATATATATATTCCAATTCTAAATAACAGTTTGGATTGATTCAGTTCGGATTGGTTCGGTTTGATTATTAGACTAAATAAAAATTAATAATCGATACTGTCTTAAATTAGTATTACAATTTGGATCAGTTCAGTTATTTTTCAATTTTTTTTAATTTTAATTATTTTTAATTCGATTAATTAATTCAATTCGATATATCCAAAATCCGTTCCACCTCTTTATATATCACTATCTTGGTACTTATTATGCAACGTCTTCTTATTACATATCACATTATTATTACACGAATTTTGTTTTTTTGCCAACCTATATAAAGATAATTGTCAAAAACATGGACAATCACAAGGATGGTGGGATTACTTCAAATTAGCAAAATTGGACTTCATATTTGACAGAAACAAATTCATCACTATTTCAAAATCCAGTGATTATTGATTTATAAATCTATTTGATACACTAAATTAACAATCTGATACGTTGGAATTGTTCACACAAAAAAAAAAAATCGGCATTTTTCTCGCAAATGGGTTTGATTAACATTATGGTGAGCTATATTAGCCTGAAATACTTGCTCTCCCTAGAAAACTCGCTAAATTGATGAAAATTTCTATTAAATTGGTGATATTTGTTTAGATTTTATTAATCACCATACTGTGAACCACGAATTTACATCTCTAATTTTTTTTTTAAAAAAAACATATTAACAAATAGTTATCTACATTCTATCATAACTTCTAATACAAGCATCCCTTATTCTAAGATTCAAATTTATCAAAATTTAATCAAATAATTGCAGTAGAAATCTTTCTGAATTTAGGTATCCTTAGATGTTAATTACTGTGCTTCAAAGCTAGAAATATTTTCGACAGTATTTCATATAATGCAATACACTCTTTCATACTTTTGTTTGATATTGCTCTTTGAGCTGTTATTCTTTAGCAAATACGAAATATTATTAAGAAGAAGAGGACATTACATCTTCATCTAAGCGGGCCAAAATAGGGGCGGGAGAAACCTCTACCCAATGCGTCGGTTCAGCAAATTGAAGAGCATAATTTGCCCAGAAATGTGCCACCTATATGGCTTTACGAGGGATCCAGCAGCATGAATGAAGACTATTTAGTTATTAAAAAATTATTATGTTGATCAAAGGTTAATAACGTGTCATTAAAATTTATTTTGGGGGTATATTTAATATGGTGCATAAAAATATATAAAAAAAA
>CATIWR010046219.1:0-45379 GCA_949677035.1 Omphalea diandra | reverse complement strand
ACTTTGAAGGATATGATGAGGAGCATGATGAGTATGTCTAACTTACCTGAATTCTTATGGGGTGAGGCTATTAAAATTGTCCTTTATATTTTGAACTGTGTCCCTAGTAAATTTGTAACAAAAACACTTTTTGAGTTATGGACTGGTAAAAAATCTAGTTTGAACCATTTTCATGTTTGGGGTTGTCCTGTTGAGGTTAGAATATATAATTCAAATGAGAAAAAGACTGACCCTAAAGCTACTTGTTGTTACTTTATTGGTTACCCAACCTATTCTAATGAATACAAGTTCTATTGTCCTACACGTGACACAATGTGAGGATATTGATTATAATGAGACTTTTTCTCATATTTCCTCTAAAGATTCTTTTAGAATAATTATGGAATTAGTTGTTCATTTTGATTTAGAGTTGCATCAAATGGATGTCAAGACAACATTCTTGAATGGTGATCTGAGTGAGGAAGTTTACATGGTGCAACCTGAGGGTTTTAAGGAAAGTGGTAAAGAACATTTGGTTTGTAAGCTGAACTTGGTTTGTAAGCTAAAGAAATTTATATATGGTCTCAAACAAGTTTCTCGTCAATGGTATCTCAAATTTGATGAGGTAGTCACTTCACTTGATTTCACAGAGAACAAGATAGACTAATGCATTTACCATAAGATCAGTGAGAGTAAATTTGTATTTCTTATTCTCTATGTTGATGATGTTTTATTTGCTAGTAATGACATGAGGATGATTTATGAGACTAAGTAATTACTCTCTAGACTTTTGATATGAAAAGAGACATCTTTTGTCTTGGGTATTGAAATTCGCCATGATCGATCTCGTCATTTATTGGGTCTTTCTCAAAGGGCCTATATTGATCGTGTGCTCAGTAGATTCAATATGTAATCTTGCAAAGGTGGTGATACTCTTGTTGTGAAAGGAGATAAATTTAGTAAGAAACAATGCCCTAAAAGTGATATAGAGAAATAGACCATGAATAATATTTCTTATGTCAGTGCTGTTGGCAGCTTGATGTATGTCCAAGTGTGTACAAGACTAGATATTACATACATTGTTAGTGTTCTTGGTTGATATCTTTTTAATCCTGGGTGGGATCATTGGGTAGCTACTAAGAAGGTAATAAGATACTTGCAAAAGACAAAGGATTATATGCTAGTTTATAAGCGGGTGGATGATCTTGAAGTAGTGGGGTATTCAGACTCTGATTTTGCAGGATTATATGAAGTCCACTTCATATTATATTTTTATGCGTATTGGTGGTGCTGTTTCGTGGAAGAGTGTTAAACAAACACTTACAGTTTCTTCTACTATGCAAGCTGAGTTTGTTGCTTGTTATGGTGCTAGTACTCAAGCTATATGATTGAAAAATTTTATTTATGGGTTGCTTGTGGTCGATTCTATTGCTAGACCACTTCAAATCTATTGTGATAATAGTGTTGTTGTGTTCTTTTATAAGAACAATAAGATTTCAAGTGGTTCCAAACATATCGAGATTAAATATCTTATAATCAAAGATTTAGTGAAGAAATAAGACATTGAGATTGAGTACATTAGTACTGATTTGATGTTAGTTGATCCTCTAATCAAAGGACTTAGATCCATCATTTTCAAGAAACATATTAGTGATATGAGTGTTGTAGAGTTTTTTGATGTGTTTGTTTAGTGAGAGTTTTGTGCTTGTAATTAAATGTCTAAGTTAAATAATTTCGTTACATTACTTATTCATATATATTTGTTTATATGAGTTAAGAATTTATATATATATATATATATATATATATATATATATATAACATGCTATGAGTTATGCGTGATGTGCTTAAGATTAGTGTAATTATTTTAAACTATATTACTTAGTTTTCAATTGTGTTTTTGGAAACAAAGGCTAAAACATATATTATATGTATTTCCAAAATGGAAACAAAAGTCTTATTGCAAAGTTTTATGAGTTTCTCTCGCTCGTTTGAGCATGTGCAAAAGAGAAATATTTGGAGGACTGATAATGAAAATAGTGTATTGATCACATGTGAGTGTTATTTTCTTGCTATACTATTATATCAAAATCTAGGTCAGTTAAGTTGTCAATATTTGTGACTATGGATTGTCAATATTTGTGACTATGAATTGATACTATATCAATAAGAGACATAATTACTATCATGATCCGATATTCATAATTTTAATGTGAACATTATTATGTTTAAGGTGTTATTTTATGAATAAACTATATGTTTTCTAAAATTTGTAGCATATTTAAGTTTAAAATATTCAGTCCAAGAGTCATTTTCAAAAATATTTTTTACATAAAACATAAAAACGTCATAATTAATATTATCCAAGTGGAAGAATGTTTGAATTTTTATATAAGCTGGTATTAATTATTGATTTGTTTTAATTTTTTTTATAAAATGAACTGAATAATATAGTTTATGATTAGTGGCTAAAGTCAATTAAATTATTATCAAATGAGTTATACACTTATAACACTTTTAGTGGGCCTATATGAAAGACGATCATATGTAAGCCTAATTTAATATAAAACTGCGATGGGTGAGTTTGTTAAATTTATTATAAATATGTTAAGTCTCCTCTCCTGCCTTCTAACCCTAACCTTAGCTACTACACTTATTTGTAGCTGTCTTGAGAGAATATCAAGGAGAAGAAGACTTAGCTCTCGATTTTCATTCTTCTGATCTATTTTTTGGCGTTTAATTTCAGCGGTTGAAATTATGACTCAAAATAATTTTGGATCTAATGTAAAAACATGTACAAAATTCATTTCGCTTAACAATTAATTAGTGTTCTAAATTCATGTACTAGATTTTAAATAAATTCTTACATTGGCATCACAAATAATTCTTTCACACAACACTAGTTCATCTGGTTATGTGGTGTCTAAATGAACTGCTAGGCAAGCCGATGCTCTTAGAGTTAAGCTTCATCAACCAAGGAAAAGGACTAGAGACCTTTATACTCATATAATGGAAATATATATGGATGCAGACAAATAATCTTTCTCGTTATGCTTCAATTTAAATAGAGCTATATTGGTCATTCTCTTTCTCTTTTGTTTAACTAGTTCAAATATAAACATTGAAAAATCATGTCTTCAATACAAATGAACTCCACAAAATTTCTAAGTGACAAATGCCTAATCCCATTTGATACTACTCTCCATTTCTGCAAGCAACAAAACCTAACCCATTATTAGATAGAGAAGATGAAGAAAGTAAAGAAAACCCAATCAAATACGCAGTTTAATTCCTTGTTAAATTAAATACGTCACTGCTTGTCCTAACTTCTCATCCACCTTTATGTCTTAGGTAGTGTTTGATAAAATTGAAAATTAAGAGTTAAAAATTTAGGAGTTGAATTTTAAGTATTAAATGATTTAAAACACTAAAAGTTTTTAATTATATAATTATTTAGTATGAATTAAAATTTAATAGTTGAATCTAATTAATCTATTTAATAATTATAAATATTAAATAGATATTAAATAATTCTTATTTTTAAAGGAGAGTTTGTTGATTTATTAAGAGTATATAAGTTATATTAATAAAAATATTTTAGTATCGGCTAGCTAAACTGTTAAGAGATAATTTTAAGTTAAAAGTTTTGACTTATTATTTTAAGAAAATTTTAGTTGAATTGAACTTTTTCAACAATGAATAAATAAGATTACTAAACAAATTTTAAAAAAAATATTTAAAATTTTGATTTTAAGTGCTAAATGGTATTATCAAATAGCTCATTAGTCTTTATTCAACAAACAAGAAAAATAAAAATCTAATGAGAGAAATTTACGAAAGAATCCTTACTAGGTTTACCTTCTTTAATCATTTGACGAGGTGGAAAGATTTTTAATTTGATGTGGCTTTCAACTCAGCATAAAATACCGGAATTTTGATTCATGGTGCTATTGAACTAAGTTTTCTCAATTTTAGATAATATAAACTATTTTGAAAGGTTTGGTAATACTGTTAAAAGTAGAAAAAAAATTATTTTTCTTAATAAATAGGCCTTATATCAAAGTTATTTAAATCACAAAATCCTAGCTGTCTCTATTTTTCTTTAAAAGTAACTCTTTTTCTTTTAGCATTTTGAGATTACCGTCGGTATATTCTACCGATAGCAAACTCTCTCATTTTGTAATAAAGTGGGTTATTTTACACTCTTTAATAGTTTTTAACTTGTTTTGTCTCTTTTTTAAGAGTTTGTTTTAAATTTATTATTGTATCTCTCTTGGTGTGAGATTTTATCTACTTTTTTTTGTAGAGTTTTACAATAGTTTGAAATTGATTATTTGATAATATATGATTATTTAAATTTGTTTAAATGTACTTTCAATCCACATCAAGTTATAACACTATATCTGATAGAGATTTTTATAATTAATAAAAATACAGATCTAAGAGATTCATGTGAAACTATAATCATAATTTCAAAACTGAACCAATATGTAGTTATTAGTAATATTGAGAATAAATTTTATATTACTTATATTACTACTCTAAGTAAGATTATTTCTCTTGAAAATGTCGTATGTCTATTTATGAATGAAAATATGTTTTATTATTCTAAAAAATTATTCAAATCACATTAATTATGATAATTACATTAAATTACCTTAATTATACTAATTACATCAAATAATGTTAATTAGATAATCTCACTAATTATATTAATCTTTTAATTAAGCTAATAATAATATCTCTTTACTTGACATTTACTCGATATCAATCTTTTATTATAATTCCTTAGCCTTGGATATCTTCTAAAAGGATATCAATTTATTTTATTTCTTTCTATCAGAATGCATCTTCGCATAAAATCCAAAAGGAAAACAACAACCAAATAATGCACATCATTTTGTATATGGTTATAGACTTTTTGTATACACCATTAAAGGCAAAAGGGAAATTATCATATAGCATGGTTTCAAAATAGCTAATCTTCATGTAAAATTGATTTAACGATGTGATCACCATCATCATAATGTTGAATCATTGATTCGTCATTGCACTATAATCTTCACGTTGATAATTGCCCATTTTTAATATTATTGTATGAGTAGAAAAAGTAATGTCTAATAGGACTTTATTATAATTTTATTTATAGATTAATTCAAATTGACTTGATATTGATTTGATTAAATTGACTCGATTTTAATTATTAAAATATAAATTTTATTTAAAAATCAAAATTATTTTTGATTTATAAAAATAAAATTACGAGTGACCTAAATTAATTAAAAACTTAAAAAATAATTTAAAAATGACTCGAACTTCATTTTGTTTATTGATTCAATGACCTGACCCAACCCAAACACACTTATAATCTAAAATCATCCAACATTAGTCTATCTGAAAAACTATAACTCAAAATTAACTTAATTTTAAACTTGTCTATTCCCTTTAATTTATCACTCAAATTGTGACACTAAAACTACAATATCACATATATTGGAACTAGAATTTGTGCAAAAACTACACTAAAATACGTATTTAAAAAACCATAGGAAATTATGACCGGCAAATAGATTTAATTACTTCTTACCTCATTTATCACATTGTCCCTAGCAAAATATAATGTCAAACAAACTCTAAACAACTCCCAATACTGGGTCTCGCTAATGACAGATTAGTAAAAAAAAAAAAATATCACAATCTTTCCCGACAAAAGTTTAGTCATGTAATCGAAATCGTGAATACCTAATCCTGAATTAAATTCAATGTTCAAAAGATTTTACAAAGTCAAAGGTATGCTCAATCAAATGAACAATAAATTATTTTACAGTCAACGTTATTGATAGACTGATGGAGCTTTCTGGTAAGAAATTGCATGTCCACGTTCCCTTCAAATTCCTCCCTGGGTCTCTCTCACTTTCAGGCTCCCACCTTAAGACTATGTTTGCGAAGGGTGTAAAATGGGAGGAAAGAAAATTTTGGGTGGAAAATTTTGAAAAGAGCAATGGTCCTTTCTCTTGTTTGGAAATTGGAACGAGCAGAAAAATGGAGGAAAGGACAACAAGAGTAAAAAATTATTTTTTTATAGCTTTCTATAAATTGAGATCCAAAACTATATAAAAATAGTACTTTTTTTTTTTTTGCTATTTAAGCCAATCTTTATTAATGGAGCATTATAATATATGAAGTTAAGAATGAACATTTATTACACTTAAGAAAATAATAAAGGTTTAAGAGAGTATTTTATAGTTTTACAGCAGATCTAAGGATACTCTTTTCTTATATAATAGAGCATTTTTGTCAATATTTAAATATAAATAGTAAAAAAAATTTATTTAAATCTAATAGATATTTTATATTTTATTTTAATGGTTTTAATCTTTCATTCATTTTATTATTAATTTTTTCAATAAAAATAGAGTTAAAATATTAGTTCATAAAATACATGAAAACTTATAATTTGTTAATTGTCAATCAAGATAGAAAGTAAAATTTCTAGATGTAGAGAGTTAAAATCATCTTTTTATTCTATATTTAAATAATAAAATATATTATATTATTATTTTATGATATGACTATTTATAATAAAATGTTTGACAGATATAAATTATAATAAAATGTTTGACATATATAAAGAGTCTTGTATATATAATTGTTATTATTATTATTATTTATGTGGAGCTTGACTACTACTCATAATTTTGCAATATATGATGTAAACAACATTTTCTTTTTTTTTTTTTTAGGAAAGAAATGTTGCTCTTACTTATCAACAATTGTTAGAAAACAGAAAAACCTCTATGACATATGAGATGTAGAAAGTAAAAACAAAAGCTCCATGACATATGAAACCCAAATATATATATATATATATATATATATATATATATATATATATATATATATCATTCCTACTCAAGTCTTTTCAGCCTATAGTCCTTGCATAAGTAGCAATAAGATTACATGTACATATAATTTGAATTTAAATTGTTGTATTTCTATATTATTCATAATATAAATTAATTTGCATTGACTAATCTCCTAAAACGAGAGTGTGACCACTGAGATGACATATAAATTAGCAAAAAAGATACACGCGTGAATTAATTCTATTGGTACTATGTGAATCTTTTTCAAGCTGAGTTTTAGATTAGATTATCCTTCTAATTAAATTGAAAATATTTAAATTATTTTTTAAGTTAGAAGCATATTTAAATTATTTTTTTAAGTTAGATTGATTTTATATATTTTTTTTTATGAGTTTCAAGTCATTTTATATTATAGATGAGTTGGATTAAATTGTCAAATCAAGATAAAAAATTTTAGATTTTTTAGTTTCAAATTGGATAGAGCGATTCATAGTTCTTATTTTATTGTAATTAATTTTTAAATAAATTTTAAATATTTTTAATAATTAAAATCAAGTCAGTTTAATTAATTTATAAATTCGATTGAGATCGAGTTGGATTAATTTTAAAATTTTAATTTATTTTAAATGTTATAATTTTAAATTTTTTAAAGAGATAATTACTATAAACCCTTTAATGATTGATATATTTAATTAAGTAATCTCTTACGCTTTAAAATTATACTATAAACTTTCTTTATGTTTGCTCCATTTTATTGAATAGTCATTCCGTCTTTAAAAATGAACATATACTGTTAGTCAAAAGAAAATCTAGTCAAAATTAGTTTTATATTTTCTTTCAATGACAAAAATATTCTTATGAGATATTAGTCTTCCTTCGTTATAAGTTATCTCTCCCTACCTCCTCCTTCATCACCAATAACCCTAACAAAAGCAAAATAGCAAATTTAAGAGAAATGAATTTGGTGTCACACTATCATCATCTGCAAAACTTCCACAAAATAAAAACTTTCTAAAATCCTAATTTGCCTCTTTTATCCCATAGACTACACAAAACAAACACAAAAACACTCCTCCTTGCTTGGGTTTTGTTTTTGTTTGAGAATGAGCAAAACACTCAAGCCAAAACCAAAACAAAATTCGATACTAACAAAAAACACAATACAAAAACTTTCTAAAATCCAACTATGCTTGTGATATTGGTTTTTGCTTAGGTTTTTCGTTAAAATTTAAGAATAGAGTTTTGGGTGAATGGAAGAGAAGGTTGGAATTGAAAATGGGTGTGAAAGAGTGGAAAAGTGTGGTGGAGACGAAGAAAGAAACTGTCGCTGCTAAAAAAAGCCGCCCGAGCTTCTCTGCTTCAGTCACTCCCCTCTCATTGTTTCTGCGCATAGAGGCAACAAATTCGCTTTCTTTGTTGCTTTGTTTGGCTTCCTTGTTTCTTTCGAGTTTTTTAAAGCTAGATCTTGTAAAATCCATCTACATGCTACAATCAGGAGGAGCATATTGAGATTTTTGTTCAAGACTATGGTAATTTTCACAATAAATTCAGCTCACATATTTATCTACAAAAAATAAATAAAAATTCCTTCTTGTTAATAACGTCCATGTGCTTTATTTTTTCATCCAAATCAAAAAAATATTGGCTTTGGCTTTGATGTTCGCCTTAGCTAAGCTCTTTAGGCAGGATTTTCTCGATCAAAGTTTCTCACTTTTTTTTTAGTTTTTTAGAGTTTGATTTTTGTTTATGTTTATTTTTTTAATTTTGAAATTATTAAAATCCTCAAAATAATGAAGAATGCTTGTGTTAATTTTGACAAAGTTAATTATGAAATGAAATGAAAGAGAAGTGAAGTTTATAGCATAGAATGAAAATTTAAAATGAAAGTAAAAGTACTATTGACTTTTCACGTGAACTTAACATAAAAATTAAGGAAATAATTATTTAGTTTAACGTGATAAATGTGAAAGAGTTTATAGTATAATTTTGAAACATGAGAGACGATTTAATTAAATATATCAAATGTTCATGATTTATAGTAATTATCTCTTGTTTAAAATAAATTATTTTCTTAAACGAATCTGAGTCAAATTTTAAATAAAATTAAATAAAAATGTGATACAATGTTAAGCTGACATGGAGAAAAGGACAAAATTAATCATTTTAATAATATAACTATAGAAATTTTTTGGACCAGCTTTGGCACTACCCTCGAGTCCACGCAATATCCCAACTTTCAATCTGACCCACAAATTGCTTTGGTATGTACGGCTTGATATATGAGAAACTCGTTGACTTGTAAGGAGTAGGTGACTCGTGCCTCACATGAATGAATAATGGCCTATTATCAACAGGCAATAGTTGCGAGAATTAGTTAGGAAACATACACTTAATTAATTATTAGAAGTATCTAAGTAATCAATAATTAACTATTAGTACTAATATTTGTTTTGTTCGTCACATGCCAACTTCTGCATTGGAGTTTTCTCAACAATTGTACTAGTATTTTCGCTCTCATTTTGGTCTATCCTTCAAACCAAATCAATAAGACCGAATTTGACTTGTCATTTACGTGTTAAATTGGTTAATCATATATATATATAAGAAGGAATGTACATCTTTTTGATAATTTAATCTCAAATATGCATGTATACATTATTTGTGAATCAACAAGGTGGTAAATGAATCAAAACAGACGGATTTGAGATAGATTAATTTCAAGTTAATGTCAAATAAAGTCATTCTTAATTTTGAATTTTAAAAAATATAAGCACAAAAGAACACCCAAACTCCACCTTGGTCTACCCATTTGAAATTAATTTTAGCTCTTAGAATAGAGCCCCATATATATACGTAATAATAATACATAAACAGAGACATGACATGACATGCAATATAAAGTTATAAGAAGAAGTTGTTTATATAAAAATCTTCAAGGGTCGTCAATAACAGCTGTAATCCATTGATAAGCTAAAAACCTACAAATATATTTGTGTTGCATGCATCGGACCAAGAATGAATCATAATCTCATCACATGTAAAGAGTGTCATTTTCAGTTAATTTTTTCTTAATTAATCATGGTTTAATTAGGAGGTGCTAAATCCTTGTGTTGCTCAGCTGGATCCACTTTGTTCATAAAATTTAGTCTCTTTTATTCATCCAAACTTGACTAATGCGTGGAGCGACCCATACTTGTGTACAATTCAGTATATTTATCAAAAACTTTGAACCAGAACAATATGCCTCATAAAGCAGCCAAGAATATTACCCTCCAAACTTTTTTTGGTAACCTTTTATGTATATATAAAGTATATATAACCATGATATCCTCAAATCAATTTTTATGAGACTAAATTTCTCATAGTATGATATGTTTAGGAAAATTAATTCTTCTTTTTGTTTTAATTGATTCGTCCGATCATGATAATAATGAAATGAGATCAAAAGAGCTCATTAGCTCTACTATAGTAGCTAAGCTGTAGTTTATCTAATCAGTTAGATGGTTAGCTTATATATTGATGATAATAACAAAATTTTTTTAATAGAGTGGTTAGATAATTAACTCAAGTTACAAGTTTATAATTGCTTAATGAGAAAAATACATCCTACGCATATATTTGTTTGATCTAACGTGATTGCATTTATGATATAATAATGTATATATTACCATATAGTTCACTCTATAATTATCATATACAGAGAAAGTAAGTCAATCCTAGTTCATTCAATCATTTTTCATAGATGATAGTTAGGTCTTACGTAACACGAAAATGAAAACGTGAAGACAAGAAAATACGAAAATGTGAAAAATAAGAAAACATAGAAAACATTTTGAAAATGAAAAACATGATTTAACAAAAATTTTCACACTATATATATGTATATATTGGTTAAGTCTAAGCAGCCAAAAGGCTGTAAAACGTAGTTTATTCAATATTTTGGCTTATTTCACGAATCACGATTTATTGACTAACATTGTGTTATTCATTTCCATAATGTCTTCCTAATGCATGAATTAATGCGTTTATTGAATTGAATTCATTAGTCATATATAACATCAATATCGTAATAGCCCGCCAAGAAATTTTTTTTCATATATATATATATATATATATATAGTACAGAAGGTCAAGGAGAGATTAAGCGCTTAATATTGACTTTATTATTTGAATCTGATCATCAAATATATACAAATATATATTTCATCCAATTATTAATACTATATCGATACAGAGGAAGCTAATTAAAGTTTTATCGTTTTTCTCTTGAATAATTTGTCCTTTATTTGCCGAAAGTCTACGTGTAAACAAAGAAGATTATTGGTTGGTCGGTTGATCCGACGTATTCCAACCCAAAAAGTCATCTACAAAATTCATGAACCGCATGCAGATCGTATAAAGCATAACCAAGGAGTAATGACATATACACTTGTTGTAAGCCACCGCATTGCACAAAATGATTATAATAATAAAAATTAAATAAATTAAATATTTATTTTTATTAAATAAATAAATAATTATTATTTTATAAAATTATTATAAAATAAACAAAATAATAAAGTAATTTTTTTAAAATTTATAATTATATGTAGAGATAATTAAAATAAAAGTTATCTATTAATTTATATCTTATGTGATACAACTTTAAAAATAAATTATTAAATTTGAATGAAATAAATTTTTAATAATTAATCAAATAAATAATATAAGTATTTCATAATCAAAATAAAATTAATAAATAATTATAAATTATATACATATATATAAGATAATTATAATGAAAAATTATCTATTGATTTATACCTTCAATAATGTGTGACATAGTTTTAAAAGAAAATTTATTAAAGTTGAATGAAGTAATTATTGACAATCTATTATACTGTTACTAGTTTTTATATACTCAGAATTTTAAACAATAAAGGAAATTAGTTTTAATTTTATTTCTTATTTAAATTATTATTTACTTTTTAGATTTTTTAATTCACTATTTAGAAATGTTTAGAATTTTTAATTTGTAGATTTTTTAATTTCCTATTCAGAAATTTTTTTATATGATTTTAACTTTCTATTTAGAATTTTTACTATTTCATTTTTTTAATTTCCTATTTAAAAAATATTTTTTATATGGAAATCAATTTTTAATTTCTTATTTAAATTTTTTTAATATGGTAATTTTCTATTACATAATATAAAATAATGACATGTGATAATATTATATACAATTATTTGATAAATAACAAATAATTATTTAAAACTAATATTGAGACTGAAATTCATAATATATATTAATTATAATGTCCATATATGCTTTTATTGCAATATTTTTTAAAATATAGTTAGAATGACAATTCCTGAGCCGATCTAAATTAATTCAATTTACATCCAATTTGTGAATTGACTTCATTAATATAATTTAAATTATTAGAATATTGAAAATTTATTTAGAAATTAAAATAATGTTTTTTATTAAAACGTCACAATTATGAATGATTTGATCTAAAATTTAAAAAAATGCTTCAATTTCTTTATGCAAAAAGACTCGATGATCTAACTTACCTGCAACTTATTTCAAAAAAGAAATGACCTAAATTGATTTGATGTGAAAATAATCCAATATGAATTATTTAATTCAATCTATTTGCCATCTTTATGTGAAATTAGGATATTTCAAGTTTGTTTATACAAGGTTAAATCTCTTTTTCATTATTTTTAAGAAATATTTCTTATATTGACTTTGTGTACTCAAAGAAATTATCTTAATATTTCTCTGAATCTTGATTTATAAATTAAATTAAATTAAATTCAGATAGATAAAATAATGTAAATCCACTTGAATTAACGATAGAGATTTCAACCAATTAATTCATAATTATTAGTAGTAACATAAATTGATATGGAATATATATTGCAACTTGCGGGCACCACGTGCAATTTCACAAAACGATATTTTATATATGATTAACTTCATCAATTGTCATCATTGTATTTGGGTTCTTCGAAAATGGCATATACATATTTCACATATATTTTGTTGAGAACAACTAACAACATCCATCGTTGGAAATATATAGTTGTTTTCTTGTGATGGTTCATGTGTTGATATTTCATCGCTCCTAAGATTTCCTCTTGATTATGTCACTAATTCATACACTTACAGCCATATATATATATATACACACACACACACATAGTTGATGAATTACCGTATAATTATTTGATTATTTAGAATGGAAAAAGAACCACCTGATGATATATATATGCATCACTTCTAAGAAGTTAGAAACAATTCGATACTAATTTATGGTGGCTATTATTTCTAGGGCAATTCATAAATTTTATGCGGTTTCATGTACGTATTCTCGTATGGTTTTAAAATTAATTTAAATCTTATGCTTTTTGACAAAATCAACATATATTTTTCGTAATTGACTACAAAAAACTAATCACTTGAAGTATTTTCAATCTCTTTATATCCGGACTAACTCAAAAGTTATTCATGATAGGCGCGGTCAAACATAGCTTGCTACTACTTGGACATGTGAAATTTATAGGAACTAACTCCCTCCCGCCGCCCAGAAATTAGTAAAAATTTTCTTAAATGGGTTCAATCTTTTGCACTGACCTTTAGAAAAAAGGAAATAAATTCCTCTTAACTTTGAGATATTTGTAACCATTTGAAAAAAAAAAACTATATAGTGGAGAAAAATAGGCCTACTTTTTTTTTTTAAAAACAAAAATGGGCCTATTTAATTAGCAAACAAAAAGTCAGCCATGGTATCCCCCACCATATATTATAGCAGGGAGAGAGAGAGAGAGAGAGAAAGAGAGAGAGAGAGAGGTGGCTTTAACACGAAGGATAAGACCCAAGAAAAGAAGACAAAACAGGTTTAATGGACTGGACAGAAGAAGCTTTCCTGTCCCTAACAATACCACAAGGCCAACTCCTCGTGGCTCTTGACTGAATATTTGTCAACGGTTTAGCTGATTTGGAAACAGTCCAGTGGATGCATAGATACAACTGAAGCCGGTTCTTCAAAACTAGCAACTGTTTGTATACTTCCTTGTTCTTTCTCCGCCATTTCTTTCTTATATAAGCATCAATTCCTTCTCCTTTTTTCTCACGTATTTCCTCTCTTTCTCTCTATACGACCCTTTTAATTTCCCAGCACAAGGTAGGTTTTATAGCTATATGCGTCCAATATTTAGCATTTTAACACATGCTCGTGTCTTGCGCGCACACATATTTATTTACATCAATTGTGCTCCTCTCAGCTCAAGAGACAATTCCAATACCAGGGGCTCATGGGTATTAATATTTTCTTTTCTATGCATCACAGGGACATAATTCACATACATGTGTCCTACAATGGCGATGACAAAGGTAAATGATGGTAATGCCTCAGAAAGCCAATACCAAAAGGGTGTGAAGCAGCTTTGCGAGAAAGGCATTAATAAAATTCCTGACAAGTACATTTTGCCTGTTGAAGAACGACCCAATACGGCTCAAGGACATGATGAAGCCAAGCACAATCTTAACTTGCCTATAATTGATTTTGCTGAACTGCAAGGCTCAAACCGGCCCAAGGTCCTTAAATCCCTCGCGGATGCTTGCGAGCGATATGGGTTTTTTCAGGTACTTGTTATAATAATCTAGTTAGGGTTCGCCTACAATGGATTAAATTAAAAAGTATAAAAAATGACTTTTTGGTGGGGCTACTAATGCAGTTGGTGAATCATGGCATTCCTAATGATGTTATTAGTGGCGTGATGGATACGGCTAAGAGGTTTTTCGACCTTCCCTATGAGGAAAGGTTGAAATATATGTCATCGGATATGAATGCTCTCGTTCGATATGGAACTAGCTTTAACCAAAATACAGATAATGTGTTCTGCTGGAGAGATTTCTTGAAGTTAATGTGCCATCCCTTGGCTGATGTCCTTCCTCATTGGCCTTCTTCTCCTGCAGACTTCAGGTGAGAGTTTCATTGTCTTGAACAATTTTTAAGTCCTTCCTCTCTTTCTTGACATTATTATTTGCCTTATATTTTTTTAGCCAAAGAAAGCAAGTTGCTTGTGGTCTACTTCTATGTTCCCAAAAAGTATAATTTATGGGTCAAATAAAAAATTTAATGATTGAGTACTGAAAGAATTTTCTACGATTATAAAGCAATAATTCACTTGATAATGATTTGCTACTAATTGTTACTTTGTTGGTTGAGCAGGAAATTGGTTGCAACCTATGCAAAAGAAACCAAATACTTGTTTCTAATGATGGTGGAGGCCATGCTAGAGAGCCTTTTATTAGGAAGCAACAAGAAAAATGAGACAAAAGAAGATGATGAGAGCATGATGAAGGATTTTCAAGATGGCAGCCAGCTAATGATGTTCAATTTCTTTCCTCCATGCCCACAGCCTGACCTTACATTAGGAATGCCCCCGCACTCTGACTATGGATTCCTCACACTTCTTCTCCAAGATGAGGTTGAAGGTCTACAGATTCAATATGAGGATAAATGGGTCACTGTTGAACCAATCCCTCATGCTTTCGTTGTCAATGTTGGTGATCATCTTGAGGTGAGTTTACCAAATTCTTAATTTAATTATGATACCACTTGTATTTTAATGTCTTCTTTTTTTAATTTCCTTGGTTTTTGGTGGAAAAAAATGGCAAATGAAACAAAAATCCAACGAATAGGGATGAAGTACATTAGAATTAGTAATTTTTATTCATCCGAGTTTCATTTTTGAGATCAGTACTTAGAGAAATTAAAAACTTCCTCTAAATAAATCAACTAAATATAAAGAGTACGATCTTAAGATTGTTTAAAGTTTTTTCTTTTAATCTCAACTAACATATAAACTGATTCAAATATATCTTTATTATACATACTAAAAAAAAAATAAGTTAACAATTCAAGTACTTTAAATGAAGAAAATTTATAATCCCTATAAAATATTACATTTGACTATATCAATCCTTACCTTTGATGTCAATTTTATTGTTAACATATATTATTGTAAGCATTTTGCATAAAAGCTAATTGATCTTTTCTTGTTTGCCTCTGGTTTTGTTTCAGATATTTAGCAATGGAAAGTACAAGAGTGTGTTACACAGAGTTAAAGTGAACTCGGCAAAGTCTCGCATATCAGTGGCTTCTTTGCACACTCTTCCATTCAGGTGCATGGTAAGGCCATGGCAAAAACTCATAGATGAAGCCAATCCAAGGGGCTATGCAGACACGAACTTTGCTACTTTTCTTGATTACATTTCATCTTGTGAGCCCAAAAATAAAGAATTCTTGGAGTCCAGGAAATTGTTTTAGAACCCATTGGAAAAAAAAAAAAGAAAGTAATTCTGACTTTTGTTACTAATTATGTAGCAATGAGTTCTTGGAGTGTATTTGTAGAAACGTTTTATGTAGATTGGGGTTAATGATAAGCTTAAAACATAGAACTTGTCTTATCCTTTTCCACCACTATGGAAAGAAAAAAATTTTCTGTTGGTTGAGTTCATAGCGAACTATTCAATAAAAAAATATTTATATAATATTTTTTAAGTATGAATTAATAAAATTATGAAATATCATTTAATTTAAAAAAATCGTACACGTGTAGATTGTGAAGTTAATTAGTTCACAATCTAATATAATGATCTAAGAATATATTAAAATTTATCCATCAATATCATGAGCTTCATGTTTTTTTTACTCTCCTTTTAGATAGAAACTTGAATTTATTGTATAAAAATTATACTCACAAGTATATAAAAAAAAGTTAAACCAATCTATCAACATTTCACTTTAATAGTACTGAAATTATTTCTACAGATAAAAGATTGTAAGTTCAAAATACATAGAGTAATTTTTTTTTAATTAATATACACAAACACACAGAAATTAGGGACAAAACATATTTCTTCATAAAACTATGATAATTTTGTAAAAACATGTTTAATCTATAAAGCAATTTATTTCAATTGTTATTAAATTATGGGTAAATTTTAGAGGTGATCATAAAACTTCAATTTTGTGCAATCGAATTATTAAAATATAATTAACTTTTTTTCAATCAATTAGTAAAATCAGGACCAAAGTACTGACCTGATGAATTTATAATATTTTTTAAAAATAACATAAATTGAAAAGATTTATGTGTGCAATCATAAATTAAAGGGACATCTCTTCAATTTATGTTATTTTCTTTTAAAAAAAAAATTGCCACATTAACATTTCGGTGTCCAATTTTTCTTAATTGACAAAAAAAAAATTTAATTCTAAAATTAATTTTATTTTACATAAATCAAAATTTTATAATCATAATAAAATTTTGAAATAATTTAATGATCATTAAAATGAATTAGCCAAACATATGTCTAAGTTGAATGATAAAAATTAAAACGGCTCAAACCAAGCCTACTTAAAGTTCTAGTTTTCTTTTTCTTTGCAACTTGTTTTCTTAAGTGGAGTGGATGTAGTTCTATTCAATTTTACACAATATTTTGAAAATTCGAACGGACTGATTAGTTGGACCGATAAAATTTAAAATCGAATGAATGATTAGTTCAATTAGGTTTAGATTTGTTTTCAATATTATTTTTTATTTTAATTATTATAAATGTATTCATATATTTTGTTTCATTTTAAAGCTATTTTAATAATATTTTTAAATTTTATTTATTATTAAATCAATTGAACCTAATCGGTCAGACCGATTAAATTGAGAATCGATTAACTAACTATTTTACTGACCAATCTAATTTTAAGAACA
This sequence comes from Omphalea diandra, assembly GCA_949677035.1. NCBI lineage: Eukaryota > Viridiplantae > Streptophyta > Magnoliopsida > Malpighiales > Euphorbiaceae > Omphalea > Omphalea diandra. Next base: position 27,767 of record CATIWR010046219.1, on the reverse strand, counting down.
TTGATTTTATATCATATATGGTATACATGCTGCAAGCATACATATGTATATTTATTACCTATTTTTATAAGAGGATAATTTTTTATTGGATTCAAAATTTAGTTCAAATTTATTCTAAAAAATTGATATAACTTGAAATTAAAAGAGATCTAAAATAATTTGACTTGAAATTGATTCATATAAAATAATTTGATTTGAAATGACCTGAATTTGACCTTATATAATTTTTAAAAATATTTAAAATTTTTAAATATCAAGATAATATTTTTATTTAAAAGTCAAAATTTGTGAGTGATCCTATTTGACTTGAAATTTAAAAATATCTCGAATAATTGAATTCTTTTCTACAAATTAATATAATTATCTAACATGATTCTATTTAAAAAATATAAGCCAAAATTAATTTTATCTAAAATTAAAAGGATAATCTCATCTAATCCAAACTCATCTATTTATTAGAGGTAAGTACGAATTCTGGATAAACTAAACTAAAAAATTAAATTAAAAATATTTATATTGAAACCAAATCAAATTGAATGATTAGTATATCCCAGTCTGATTCTAAATAATGTTTTATTATCCAAACTGGTAATTAAACCGAATTGCTCTAGCACGATCCAAAATGATTTAAATAACTGAATTATATATATATATATATATTCTTAATATTTTATATAAGTAATGTATATTCACATATATTATATATAATTAAGTTACATTAGTTACTTATACTTAAATATATTATATATAGGTTAAATCTATTTATATATATATATATATTATATATAAGATATATATATTTTAATATACCATATATATTACTTAGAGAATTGAATATCACTTTAGTTTATTTTGTTTAAATTTTTTGTTAAATAATTGAATTGAGTTAAAATAAGAACTAAATCGGATAAAAAAATCTAAATTGAAACCAAATCGAAATTTATAAATATCGATTCTGATTTTGAATATCAAATAATCAATCTAGAATTAGATCCGATCACCCTACTGTTTCCTACCTGAACACATTGATTTATTCTGAATTATTTTTTTAAGAATTTACTATACTTTTATTTGAGCTTTTGAGTATAAGGTGTTTGTTTATGATTTCTTTTTTAGATATTTAAATAATATTACTTTTATATTTTATTACTCGAAATAATTATTTTAGTTTTCTTCCTTACCAAATTTATTGCATTATTTTGTTATTTAAATTGTTTGTAATAAATTATTTGTTTTGTTTAGGGATGCTATTTATTTCATCACAAGTCTGGTTACTCGCAAAGCAAGCCTGCTATCCACCTTCAATCGCAAGAATAGGGCCCAAGACCCGAAATCACTAATATGATATTTTTCCCGTACCAGTTAGAATAATACGTCGTTATTTATTCAAAGTAAATGAATGTGAAATATATTAGCAATTTTTAATAAATATGCACATAAACATAACTTAGTAGTTAAGTACATTTTTTAAATATATAAAAGAGTGAACTAATATCATAAATTAATTTATTAAATTGAATTTAATTTTTTTGGACAATTAAATTGAATTTAATTAAGTCAATAGTTTATTTATGAAATGATGCTTAGTCTAATGGAAGGTGTTACATATTAGGTGTTAAAAAATAGATGATATTTAAATAATTCATTTGTTATGACTTGAAATCATATCTAGACTTCTTAAAGCTTAAACTAAAGTGACATTATTTGCGGGATAAATTTAGCCAAATAAAGTGGATAGTAAGTTATTTTGATTAAATTCTATTTATATTAACAAATAGGAATGAATTCAACTATAAATAATATCAATGTTATTATAATGAAGTTTTTCATTTGTTTTCTAAAATGAACTCAATTAATTTTATATTATAATGAATTCATGTCTAAGACATTTTTTTTCCAAACAAAGCTAACTTAATTAATTTCAATTCTACTTGTGTCATTTGTTTTCAACATCATAAATATTTAAAATATATAGGAGCTAGTATATGTAAGGAATGACATATTCATAAATTTTGTAAAGTTTATTTTTCAAGTTTCAATTATTTATCTATTAAAAATTTATATTATTGAATACCAATGACAGCATTTATTTTTTTCTACAAGCAAATAAAATTCAAAAAATATCTCAAATAAAAAAATAATGAAGAATAAAAGAGAAAAACGAAAACTATCGTGCATATTGAAATATAAATACTACAAAAATTAAATACTTAATTCTCATTGAGAAATTGAGCAAAATACTTTTCCTATGAAAAAATATATCAATTATCTAAACAAACACTCATATTCAAATTTCTTGTCGCTCAATTTAAAAGAAAAAAAAAATCAATATTTAAACCTTTTACTTTGGTCTTAAAATAAACATTCCACCATCCAATTATGATATTATCGCTTGTGTCGTTTGTTAGACATACCTGAGCCTCCAAACTCAATGGCATTCGCCAAACAACAGAAAACGACATAGCAATACCAAATATTGCTGTCGTTTGCATAGCTGCATAACTAAAATGAATCGGTCACAGTACAACCAAACAGATTCCATATCTAATCCACTCCACGGTCCACATGCATTACCACCACCACCATAGCAGCTAGCCAAGCTATGGTGAAATAATAAACACGCCAACAACGTCGTTGTTTTCGTCCATTCCTTTCATTACCATGTATTCCCTTTTCTCTTTACCTTTCCGCCCATCTCCTCCACCACCCTGTCCCACTAGCACCACCACTCCAAAATATCGTTTTCTCTCCATCAAATCCTCCCTAAACGACAAACCACTAAAACCCACTTCAAATACCAGAAAATCCAGTTCGTGGGTCAGCCCAGATTGGCTTACTGGCCTCACTCGGACCCTCACATTAGGCCGAAACGACGATTCAGGCATTCCCATAGCAAGTGCTAAGCTTGATGACGTTTCTGATCTTCTTGGTGGCGCTTTATTTCTTCCTTTGTTTAAGTGGATGAATGACTATGGGCCCATTTATAGGCTCGCTGCTGGCCCTAGAAATTTTGTTGTGGTTAGTGACCCTGCTATTGCTAAGCATGTGCTCAGGAATTATGGGAAGTATGCGAAGGGTCTTGTTTCTGAGGTTTCGGAGTTTCTGTTCGGGTCGGGTTTTGCTATTGCTGAAGGGCCCCTTTGGACGGTATTATAGTTTCTTTGTTGATTTGTTATGCTTAGGTATTTGTTTGGTTAATGTAATGGAATGGTATAGTTATTATGTGGTATTGTGATAAACTAGTTTTTGTTCCACGTGATAATTAACTATTTAATCAATGAATATCGGTGAATTAATTTAAAAAAAATTCAAATTATAGGTTTTATCATTTTAATTTTTAGTACATTATATAAGTTACTATTATTATTATAACTTATATTTTTATTTCTTTTTAATAAGAAAGAAACTATTATTTCTATAATTATTTATATTTGTATTAAAAATTTACATTTTCAATAGCTATTTTATATTTATAGCACTTATACCTAACAATCAAAGTGCTATAAATTTCTTTTATTATTGCTTTAGTCTTAATGTTTATATTTACTTATTTATTTTTTTTATCTATGTCCAGTTATTGTTTAGTATTTGTGTACCTCTATAATTTTGTGTACATATCTATTTTTAAAAATATTTATCAATATTCATGCTTGATTTACTTATAATTTGCCTATATTCTTCTGAAAAACAATTTATTGCTAGAAGATGATATTAAACCATTTAATTTCATTACACTACAGTTTTTAGGTGATAATTGACTCACATAAGGTCAACAAAAATAATGAGAACAAATAGGATATGGATTATATTCTTTGATTTACAGCTTCCACGTTATATTAATATATTTGTATTGTTAAAAATAATAAGATCGGGTTAGAATGATTACAAGAGTTTGTGTACAAAAATTGTACTATCCTAAACGTTCCTAGAATGCTAGCTATTCATATAAATATATTAGAGTCTATGTACAAGAATTATGAGCCTAATTAGTTAATCTCTCTTTGTTTGAAGACGTTAAGTCTAATAATTCTTATTTTAATATTTTTTATTTAATTAAATAAATATATTGTAATCCGAACAAAAAACAACTAAAATTTGAAGTTAACTTAACTGAAGTACTAAGTGCAAACAAGAAAACATATGAGGGAAAAAAAGCTAAAGAAAAATTTAGGAAAATACTAATCTAAAGATTAACTAAAAGTATAGCCAACCCAATGTCATAGCCTATCCTAGACAAGATCTTTAATTTATGTTTATATTATTTAAATGCTAAACAATGTATTTAGGCCTTGTTTAGTGTTTGAATAATATATCTTGCAATAAAGATATATTCATTTAAATAATATATTGGCTAGCTGGTTATCGTATTGGGTTAGCTATACTTTAGGTTTCAAATTTATTTCTTTTATGCTATAGTTATCACATATTTTCAATTTGAAACAAAATTTGCAATAGGTAATCATCTCATATTTAGGCCTTGTTTAGTTTGTGAAATGCAATAAAATAATAATGGAATAGCTATTCTAATATATGCATACAGTTTACATTTTGAAAATATTTATGCTATACAATAAATATTGCATAAATTTAGTTTTTATACAAATATTGGAATTATGGAATTGTTATTTCATAGAATAGATATTCCACATTTAAAGTTGAATAAAAAACTAGGGATAACTATTTCACCCAGAATAGATATTAAATTTATATTTTATTCCATATCTTAGGGGAGTAATCAAATGAAGTTGAGGTGAGTCAAAACACTGCTCAACTTAATTGTAGAACTCGACTCAAGTTCGACCAAGCTTCATTGTTTAAGCTCAAGCTCGATTCAATGAAATCTTAATATGTAGACGATTCGATTCAACTCAGTTATTCATATAAATCAAGGGTAAAAAAATTATTAAAACTCGATTAGGATCAAGAGTTTCTTGAATTGAGTAATTTAGTTCTCAAACTCAGCTGACAACCTACTTGAGTAACTCAAGCTAAATTAATATCAAGTTAATCTCGAGTAATTTTCGAACTAATCTTGAGTAGCGCACGAGTTGTCTTGTTTCATTTACACCCATATATATTATTCTATAAACCAAAAAAAAGTATTTGTTTTGAACCCAAATCTAGAAATAGCTATCGAATGTGAAATGCTAATAGTTATTGTGTTCCCATTGGTTTTTTGTCATTCCATAAACCAAATAATGCCTAAGTTCAGTAGCTATTGGACTAACTTGCGCAAATTCTTTCAATGCTAATGGATTATGTTACAATTTGATGATAAAACTGTGGTTTTTGATAGGCCAGGCGCAGCGCTGTGGTTCCATCTCTCCACAAGAAGTATCTGTCAATTATAGTTGATAGGGTATTTTGTAAGTGTGCTGAAAGATTGGTGGAAAAGCTACAACCTGCTGCAATCAGTGGTACTGCTGTAAATATGGAAGAAAAGTTCTCTCAACTGACTCTTGATGTTATTGGTCTTTCTGTCTTTAATTACAATTTTAATTCACTCACTGCTGATAGCCCTGTTATTGATGCTGTTTACACTGCACTTAAAGAGGCTGGGGCTCGTTCTACAGATCTTTTGCCATATTGGAAGGCATGTTATGTCATTTCTTGTGATTAACTTATGTACTTCCTACCCTTTTGTTTTTCTTTGTTATGGTAGCTTAGCTAAGATTGGGCATTTTCTGTTTTTGTTGCTGCAGGTTAAAGTATTATGTAGGATAATTCCTAGACAAATAAAAGCTGCGTAGGCGATTACAATAATTAGGGAAACTGTTGAAGAACTTATTGCAAAATGTAAAGAGATTGTGGAGGCTGAGGGTGAAAGAATTGATGATGAGGAATATGTAAACGACAATGATCCAAGCATCCTTCGTTTCTTGCTTGCCAGTAGGGAGGAGGTAGACATCTGTTATGATTTGTGATATTTTGTGCTTGCAATTATCGTGATTTAGTTCGATGCTTAGATGTTTAGAATCATTACGGGATGACTTTAAATGGAAAACATATATTTAGTTATATATATATGATCTTAGACATTTAGATGCACTTCAGAATTGATAGGAACAAATCTGTGTCATATTTGCAAATGGTTTCTAACTATATAATTACACGTAGTGAGGGTCATGGTTTGCACCATTAACCTATTGGTTTGCTTTACTATAAGGTCTTCAACTGTTTTACGTCATTTTAACAGTTTGCCTCTGAAAATTTTCATGTATATAGCTGACTCTAATGATATTTAGGGATTGAATTGCTATAATCCAGGAATCTTTGTGCAATACATGTTGTTTATTATTTAATCATGACTGAGAATAATTTATGTTGATTGCTAAAGTGGGTTTATGTTTGGAGTACTCTCTCTTTCTCAGTGATTTTCTTAATATATTTTTCACTTGGCTTCTTAGTTCCAATATGATGGGCATATATTTGTTTTAGGTTTCAAGTGTACAATTAAGGGATGACCTATTATCGATGTTAGTTGCTGGCCATGAAACAACCGGTTCAGTGTTGACTTGGATATTATACCTTTTAAGTAAGGTAACTTAGCTATCTTTAAGGGAAATGCTGGTTGATGCTAAAATGAAATTTGTGTATTAACTATGCGTTGGTCATTAAAATTGGATTTTATGAGTTATAGAAGGATTTTATGTAACTTGGAAAAGGATTCAAAACATATCGTGCCAATTATGCTGTATTTTCCTACCAGTGAATATTGTCTGCATATTGACTGCAGCCCCAGAATGAGGTTTTGTCTTAAACTGTCAGTTGACCTTAAATGAAAATTGAGAGAATAATGCCTGTCAGTGGTCAAATGAGTAGGGTTGTGCCTTAATTGATAAGGTATTATATAGAAGAAAGAGATGATAATTGAAAGAGCAGTAGAATTCTGCTATGCTTGTGCCCTTTGGAACAAAGTCACCAGATATGTTGTCTAGGATTTGTTTTTTCTAATCGGGTTTAATCTATCCCTTGTAGGCACAGGGCCTCGACAAACTGGGTCTGATTCAGAGGTCAGTCCTGGTGAGATGATTTATGGATGATGTATATGTGGTTCTTTTACATTTTTCAATGACTAATTAATTGGTGTTCTTGTGTGGAAAGTATCATCATTTGATTGGTAGCCATGAACTGGGAATATTTGTGACTTCTCATTGTAATCCACATAATATATAGATATTCTGGTTGATGTTAAAAAGGATTTTCTTTCTTAAAAGAAAAAAAGAAAAGAAAACTGGGTATGCAAGTGATAGTATTAAGAATTCAGAATGGGTTTATCAATATTATTATGATAGTAGCAGTATGTAGATGTTTCTGGCTTCTAAGCATATTTAAACTGCATGATTGATTAATAAATCATATTTGCTTTTGGCATAAGAAGTTTTATTTGGATGTTATTTTTTTTAATTTCTATAATGGCCAAACTTGTTCCTTATTTTTTTTGCTCAAGTTTTTTGAACTTCTATCATGCGCACGAGGAAGATATCTGCCCTATTTTTTAATCTGTTGGATTTCAGTTACTAAGAATCACCTATCTTAAATTATTCTTTGCAGGATCGTTCCTTACTAATAAAAGCACAAGAAGAGGTTGATCGAGTATTGCAAGCAAGGCTTCCTGCATTTGAAAATATAAAGGATCTAAAGTTTTTAACACGCTGCATAAATGAGTCGCTACGTCTCTACCCTCATCCTCCTGTAGGTTGTTCATTTCCTTTTTCCTAGGTGAATTGTAACTAGATTGGCAAAAATAAGAGGGAAGATGTGTGACATGTTAATTTTTCTCTTGATGGGATTATTTGATGGTTTCCCTTTTCAAAATGCTTGTAGATATTGTTAAGAAGAGCTCAGGTTGCTGATGTGCTCCCAGGCAATTACAGGGTTAATGCTGGTCAAGGTATAATGATTTCAGTGTACAACATCCATCATTTCTCAAAGGTATTACTGTGTCTCGTACACGTTTGAATTCTGTTTCCTTTGACTATTAGGATTTAAGCTTATAATTGAGAAATTTTTGTAGATGTAAAAATGTGACTAAAAAACGGTATTTCTGTGTTGCAACTAAAAATCAAAATTTCATCTTTCATTTGATATGAATTTTAAAGTTAAAAGTGCTTGCAAATTTTCCAGGACAAGCTAATAATCTTGCTTCATTGATTTTCTTTTTTTGAATGTTAAGATTCTAATTTTGGATCAACAACCACCCCTTCCTGTTATGGCCTGAGCTGCTTTCTTCTTGAACTGAAATCTATATTTCCATCTTAGTATGGCCATAGATTAAGCTATATAAAATGCAATTTTTATTATGGTTTGGTTTCCAAAAACAAATCAAGGGAAGCACTATTAAACTTTCATACTCTGCTGTCATCAAGTAACTTAACAGTATGTGATATACTGATAAGGAATTTTTGCTTTTCAATTTAGTTTTGTTTCATGAATGCTCATTCTCCATTTCTATGGAAACCATGGGTATGCTTGTTGCCCAAATTGTCTTCTGGTACTTCTTGTGGTGTGTTTTACAAGGTCTGGGATAGAGCAGAAGAGTTTGTGCCAGAAAGATTCGACCTGGAAGGTCCTGTGCCTAACGAAACAAATACAGATTTCAGGTACTTTTTCTTCTTCTTGGTTCTTTTTATGTCTCTCTCTCTCTCTCTCTCTCTCTATACGCACACACACACACACACAGACACTTCAAAATGCAGTCTTGTTTGGGCATGAAATCCAAATATATATATATATTTATATATATATTGCTGTAAGTTTTTTGCCAAATTAACGCCCAAAGTGACATTACTAATCGCAGGTTCATTCCTTTTAGTGGAGGACCACGTAAATGTGTTGGCGACCAGTTCGCTCTACAGGAAGCTATTGTTGCTCTTGCGATATTTCTGCAGAAATGAACTTTGAATTGGTTCCTGATCAAAAAATCAACATGACCACTGGAGCAACAATACATACAACAAGTGTAACTATCGCATTCTTAACGTAGAAATTAACATGCATATAATTATTAAACAAGTAGATTGGGAAGGATTTTGAGATCAAAATAATAATTTGGAAAGCTTTATGCATTTGTTGTCATCTACATTCTGCTAGTGAGTTTGTTGTATCCATTGATAAACTTATTTAACATGCATATAATCATTAACCATGCAGATTGGTGAGGATTTTGAAATCAAAATTTATAATTTGGGAACCTTTGTGCATTTCCTTATTATCAAAATGCTGCTACTATCCAGTGATTAGGTTATTTAAAAAGTCTGCTTAAGGTTTCGCCTGTTCTTCGTTCTGCAAAGGACCATTATTCTGTGGTTTATGATAATGTGAGTCATGAATGTTATAATGATGCTATTTTTTACTCAAAAAGAAAATGTTGCAATAATGCTATTTGGGCTATTCAGATTCAGATTTAATAATGAACAAAAAGTTAAATGCTTACTCATAAAATGAATATTCAGCTGCTTCTAATAGGGTGTTGCTGGTGCAGGGCTAGTACATGAAACTCAGCCAAAGAAAATAAGTTAATGCATTTGCTCCATCTTCTGCAAGGTAAGCTGTAGAACTGTCGATAAACATTTATTTGTAATGAATCCCGTATTAATATACAATTTTGTACAATGAGGACCAATATATCCTGATTCTTTTGTTGATGGCAAGGAGTGAAATTTTGTATCATTTTTTTTTAGACTAAAATAAGTGACTCTCTGACCTTTGTATGAATCAAACTGTTAATAAAAGTACTGCTTAGGATTTAGGAAATATCATCTCACTCATAGGCATCTTGGTGTTCGCTAAACTAGGTTGTTTTGATTTTTGTGGAGTTACTTTTTGGGAAAATGAGTTTTTATGTGGTCATATAACATGATGAATTTGATGTAGCATGTGATCAAAGCATATTGTTTGTAAAAATTTGTTAAATCTGAAATTAAGGATTTTTTAAAGTTTTGATTCTACTTTACTTTCGTATATATCTGCAAGTGCTTGATGATACATCTATGCCTCGTCCTCCTCATCTTGAAGAGCTCAAGCTTCAACTTAGACTTATTATCATTACTTGCACAAGTTAAACAACTACATGCTCAAAAGATGTAGTCGTCGGCTTCTGGTCATAAAATTCTACCACTGGAACATCGTTCAAGCTAATCATATATTCAACTGAATTTCTTCTTGACAATGACATGGCTGGAAGTTTTACTAGCAGTTCTGCAAAATATATCTGATCTGCAATCCTTCTCCCTCTCATTTGGTAACTACAGACTGCAAAATATCAGCAACCATTGTTTATCATCAGTGAACGGTGGGTGAGAGTATCTGCTGTCGGGTATTTTGTAGCGAAGTCCATTATAGTTCGAATTTTATGATGATCATATAAATAATTTTTTCTATCATAAAAATTAATACGTATTTCAAATTAATTTTTAGATTTCAACCAAAAAAACAAATTTTTAGATGGTTTTTGAATAAATAAAAGTCCAATTGGTTCTAAACTTTATTTTTCTAAAGAAAATATTCATCAGTCAAAATTAATACTTTTGGTTAATTTAATTTCTATTAGGGTTTAAAACTTATTTTAAAAAATAAATTTCTTATTCTAATTTATTGCTATAAATCAATAAATTTATGTACACAATATAAAAATAAATTAAAAAATAAAATATTTTTTCTTCAAATAGATTGAGATTATTGCAAATACTAATGATACATACTTTCGAATTTTTTTTGAAAAACTCTCTCATATTAAGATTTAGCTTTTTATATTTTTTAATTAGAAACTTAATAATTCATTTTGGAAATAGTTGAATGATTTTTAAAATATTTTTCTTAAAATATTATATGAAACTTCTCTAATAATGAAATTATATGTTATTCTTGTATTGCACTTACATACATTTGAAAGATATATTTTTTACGTCAATCTAGTACATTTTAAGCAATTAATTTTTTTTAAATATTGATTCTACAAATTGAATCAAGATGTAAAAAAAAAAATCATGATGAAAATATTTTTGAAATAATATATTGTATGTATATAAATATTAAATCTGTAATATGTATTCCATTCTTGACTTGTAAAATTAAAATTGATTTGTTTTAAATTGATGAATCTTCTCTTTTTAAAAAATCTAAAAAAAAAAAGAATCTAAATATAAGTTTGAATTGAAAAATTAAACTTTTTTGTTTTTACAAAAATTGAAAATTAAATTTGATAAGCTAAATAAGGAAGATTTTCGAAATGGCAATAAAAATTAAGAAATAATTAATTAGAGAAGTTATTAAAGACTAAAATGGCATTTTTTTTCTTTTTTAATTCTTTTTATATTCTTTTAGTAAATTTATATATTTAAATATGAAATTTTATTTCTTATTTTTTTATTTTTTGAGCTTAAATAACATTTAAATAATAAGATATGAATTAAATTAACTAAAAAAATTAATTTAGATTGATATGCACCTTTTAAAAAAATTTTAGGGCAACAATTGAATTTTTATTTGCTGAAAATTTTATCAAAAAACTGATATAAAATATTTATATTAATTTGCTGATTTTAATGATAAAAAAATAATTATATAACTATTATAAAATTTAAACTATAATTTAATAATCACCATGCAAATTAGCGGTGTGCTTTCTCCGCAGCATTGTTTGCTGTAGATGTGTTGCAAATTTTCCACCGCGCCCTTTTGCACCGTTGACATGGTCATTGCAACTGTACAAAATATATATATACATGAACAGTTCTTTTTGGCACTCGGAAACATTTATGGGAATTAGTCAGCAATTCGCGTATTGTGTTAACTGTATTTTTATTTATATTTAATTGCTTTTTAATGTAAAATAAGAAATAGTGAATACATTATACATGAATTTAAAAATTTTTAAATATTAAATTATAGTAAATATGTTTCAATTTAAATGATATTTTCATTGAGTTTTATGAAAAATATATGTTGTAGTTTTTGGCATAACAATTCGAGAGAATAAAAAGAAAAGAAATCTTCAAAAATCATATTAAGAGAATGTTAAAACGACTAAATTATACATTTACTTTTTCATCCACTGTCTTAGTGACAAACAAAAAAACAGAATCGCTAACTTATATATTATAACGAAATTAGACGTTGGGAAAAAGGATAACTCATTTGCACGCAGTACTTATAATTTTGAGATTTTATTATTATTAAATGTTGGAATGAAGAAGACAAATGATGATTATTGTGTCAAATACAATCTTGTTGTAAAAGACATATGTAAAAGAGTGTAGAGATTTTATATTTTTAAATTATTTATTAATTACATTTAGTAAATGATGTTAAAGTAAAAAATCTGATGTCTACTATACATTTGGTGCATTGATTTTAGTATTTTATTTATTATTAGGGATTTCATTTTTTATTTTCTAAAGTTCATTTGTGATTTGTTTACTTAGTTTATTAGTATGAGTTGTGTGTGGGAATTTTTTTAGAATCTAATATATGAATTTAGAATACCAATCAATTGTTAAGCAGAAATAAATTTCGTACTTGTTTGCGCATTAGATTTGATATTGTTTTGAGCCATAATATCAATCACTAGAATTAAATACCAAGAAAATATATCATAAGAATGAAAATCAAGAGCTAAGTTTTACTCTCCTTGACCTTTTCTTAAAACAACTACTAATGGGTGTAGCATCTAAGGTTAGAGTTAAAAGGCATGAGAGATGACTTAGTCTATTTATAATGAATTTCACAGGCTTACTATCATAGGTCCATGTTAAATTAGGCCTACACATAACCATATTTCATATCGGCCCACTAAAGGTGTCATAAGCCCATAATCCATTTTATCACAATTTAATTAGATTTACGCACTTATCAATAAACTATATTATTCAGTCTGTTTTATAAAAAATTAAAACAACTAATAATTAATATTAGTCCATATAAAAATTTTAATAGTCTCTCACTTGGGCGATATTAATTATGACATTTTTATGTTTTATGAAAGAAATATTTTGAAAATGACTCTCATTCTAAATATTTTAAATTCAAATGTAGCCATAAAATTTTAGAAAACATATAGTTTATTGATAAAATGACAGTTTAAACATAATTTTATTACATTAAATTATTAATATCATATCATGACAGTAATTATGTCCCTTATTGACATAATATCAACTCATAGTCACAAATATTGACAACTTAACTGACCTGGATTCAAATATGGTAGTGTAACAAGAAAATAGCACTCACATGTGATCAATACACTATTTTCTTTGTCAGTCCTCCAAATATGTCTCTTTCGCACATACTCAAACAAGCAAGAGAAATTCACAAAGCTTTGCAATAAGGTTTTTGTTTACATTTTGGAAATACACACAATATATGTCTTAGCCTTTGTTTCCATAAACACAATTAAAAACTAATTAATAGAGCTTAAGATAATTACACTAATATTAAGCACATCACTCACAACTCATAGCATGTTATATATATATTAAATGTGCACATATGCATAAAAAAATAACCACAAAATACTTAACTCATATAAACAAATATATATGAATAGACAATGTAGCAAAATTATTTAACTCAGACGTTCAATTACAAGCGCAAAACTCCCACTAACCAAATATATTAAAAGACTTTACAACACTCATATCACTAACATGTTTCTTGAAAATTATGGGTCTAAGTACTTTGGTTAGAGGATTAGCTAACATCAAATCAGTGCTAATGTACTAAATCTCAATGTCTCCTTTTTTTACTAAATCTCTAACTGTAAAATATTTAATCTTCATATGTTTAGAACCACTTGAACTCTTATTGTTCTTAAAAAAGAACACAACAATATTATTATCATAATAAATTCAAAGTGGCCTAACAATAGAGTTGACCACAAGCAACTCAAAAATAAAATTCTTTAACCATATTACTTATGTACTAGCACCATAAAAACAACAAACTTAGCTTGCATAATAGAGGAAGCTGTAAGTATTTGTTTAACACTCTTCCACAAAATATCACCACCAGTAAGCATAAAAGTATAATCCGAAATGAATTTCATATAATCTTGGTAGCCTACAAAATTAGAGTCTGAATACCCCACTACTTCAAGATCATCCACTCGTCTATAAACAAGTATATAATCCTTCATCTTTTTCAAGTATCTCATTACCTTCTTAACAGCTACCCAATGATTCCACTCAGGATTAGAAAAATATCGACTAAGAACACTAACAATGTATGCAATATCTGGTCTTGTACACTCTTGGGCTTACATCAAGCTGCTAATAATGCTAACATAAAAGAATATTATTCATGATTTGTTTATATCACTTTTAGGGCATTGCTCTTTACTTAGTTTATCTCCTTTCACAACAGGAGTATCATCACCTATGCAAGATTGCATATTGAATCTACGAAGCACATAATCAATATAGACCCTTTGAGAAAAACCCAATAAATGACGAGACTGATCACAACAAATCTCAAAACCCAAGACAAAAGATGTCTCTCCAAGACCTTTCATATCAAAAGTCCTAGAAAGTAACTGCTTAGTCTCACAAATCATTCTTATGTCATTACTAGCCAGCAAAATATCATTAATATAGAGAACAAGAAATATAAATTTACTCCTCTGATCTTATGATAAATGCATTGATCTATCTTGTTCTCTATGAAATCAAGTGAAGTGACTACCTCATAAAATTTGAGATACCATTGACAAGAATCTTTTTTGAGACCATATATAGATTTTTTCAGCTTACAAACTAAGTGTTCTTTACCACTTTCCTTAAAACTCTTATGTTACACCATGTAAACTTCCTCACCCATATCACCATTCATTTGATGATCCATTTGATGCGACTCTAAATCAAAATGAGCTAAAGCCATAATTATTCTAAAGGAATCTTTAGAGAAAACAAGGGAAAAAGTCTCATTATAATCAATACCCTCATGTTGTGTAAACCCCTTGACAACCAATCTAGCTTTAAATTTCTAAACCTTTCATTTAGAATCCTTCTTAGTTTTGAATACTCATTTGCAACCTATGAGTTTATGAGTAGAAGGAAGTTTCACTAATTCCTAAACTCTGTTATGACTCATTGATCTCATCTCATCTTTCATAGCATTAATCCACAAATCAGAATAAACACTATTAATTGTCTTATCATAAGATACAAAATCAACAACATAACTTATATTACAATCACATTCACCAAGATAAACCTCATAATCTTCTGGAATTGCTAACCTTCTCTCCCTAATAGACCTTCTAATAGGTAATGTTTCAACTATAACAGGCTCTAAAGGATTCTCAATAATAGGAGGAAGAACAACTGCACCTTCACCATCACCACCTACTTGAACATTAACCCTTATAATCTTTTCATAAGATGAAGGTAAAGGAATGACTGCAGTTTCACTTTGTACATCATGAATAAGTGGTTGAGAAATGTCCAGATCAGTAACATCCATCTCTAAAAACTTCGCAGTCATGGACTCTATAATCCTTATGCCACGTGTAGGATAATAAAACTTGTATTCTTTAGAATGAGTTAGGTACCCAATTAAGTAACAACGAGTAGTTATAGGGTCAGTCTTTTTCTCATTTGAATTATATATTTTAACCTTAGAAGAATAACCCCAAACACGAAAATGATTCAAACTATATTTTCTACCAGTCCACAACTGAAAAAGTGTTTTAGGCACATAATTACTAGGGATACGGTTCAAAATATAAAGGGCAGTTTTAATAGCCTCACCCCATAAGAATTCAGGTAAGTTAGATCTACTCATCATGCTCCTCATCATATCCTTCAAAGTATGATTGTCCATTTCAGCGACACCATTTTATTCAGGACTACTAGACATAGTATACTGAGCAACTATTCCACAATCTTGCAAATATGTGGCAAACAATCCTATAGGTTGCCCAGTCTCATCATATTTGCCATAATATTCACCTTTACAGTCAGACTTCACAATTTTAATGACTTTTCTTGATTGTTTCTCAACCTTAGTTTTGAAAATTTTGAATATCTCAAGGACATCAAATTTCTCTTTTATCAAGTATAAATAGCCATATCAGGAAAAGTCATCGATGAAGGCAATAAAATATTTATTGTCATAATAGTTGGTGAATGAGGTTCACTAATATTAGTGTGAATAATCTCTAAAAAATCTGAACTTCTATTAACATCTTTCTTTTTAATCTTAGTCAATTTACCCCAGTCCACACAAACATCTAAATCCTTAAAATCATGAGAAAAAAGAATGTTATCTTTCACTAGTCTTTTAATTCTTTCTCTAAATATATGACCTAAACGTTTGTGCCACAATAAAAAAGATTTTTCTTTAACTAAGGATCTTTTGGTCATAACATTGGCTTCCTAAGAAGGTCCACAATTACTAACATCATCCAAATAAAATCTATATAAATTATCGAACAAAACACATTCATCAATCAATTTAGAGTCTAAAAACATATTAGATCTTCCATTACCAATAGGAAAAATGGTATCCAATCTTATCTAAAATAGAAACAAAAACCAAGTTTCTCCTAAAAGAAGGAACATAAAAGGTGTTCTTCCAATGAGACAAAATCCAGACTCCAATGTTAACCTAACTACCCCAACTTACTCGACATCTATTTTCAAATTATTCCCAACTCTAAGCTTGGACTCCCTTTCACTTGGCTTCTGTTTGCTTATGAACCCTTGCAAGGTAATAACAACATGAACAGTTGCACCACTATCAAGCCACCAAAAGTTTGTTGGTACATTAACCATATAAGATTCAAAGCAAACATAAGCCAAAGAAATGTATTCTTCTTCTTTCTTCTTTAGCCAAGCTATGAAAATTATGACAATCCTTTCTCTTATGACATTCTTTATGATAAAAGAAACATTTCACCTTACTTTTATGAGCAATTCCAGAATTACCTACCTTTTTGGTCTGACTTCTACAATGTCATTTAAAATTCTGATTCTTCTTAGGAGCATAATAATTATGTTTAAACTTACCCTTATCCTTTTTAGGATCAGCCCTAGGTTGTGTTACTAGCATGACAACTTCACCCTTCTCTTTCTTAATTTTCTTTTCTTCAACATCATATTTGGTTATAAGATCACTAATGGTCCAGGTAGTGTTTTGTTATAGGCGGTCTTGATTTGGCTAAATTCAGGAGGCAAAGTGTTTAGGGCTTGGTGAACAATGAATTCATTAGAAATCTCAAGTTTAAGACCCCTAAGTTTGGTTTGAAGGTTAACTATATTTAGAATGTAATCTCTCACACTCCAACTATGGTTGTATTTCATACTGGTTAACTGACTTATAAGGGTCCCAGCTTTAGCCTTATCAAATATGAAGTACCTATCTTCTACAACAGTAAAAAAAACTTTGGCAGTAACTTCAGTGGGCAAACTACTTTTAAGATATTCAGAAATAGTTTTCCTCATGGCCATAAGACTAAGACAATTAAATCTCTCCTACTTAGCATGTAGTTCCTTTTCCTCGATATTGCTTTCATGAGTGGGTTTAGTAGGCTCATCTTCATAAAAGGGCATAATCTATCTCACCTATTCCTAAAACAAACGGAATGTCGTCTTTCCACCTCTTAAAGTTTGTGCTAGTCAAGAGTTCAACAGCCGCAATACTATTGTTGAGACTAAATGATACTGTTTGAGACAAAATAAAAAACATATATTAGAATTAGGCTATGTACAAAATTAAAGTTATAATTTACACCATCTAGAAAATTTTGGCATCACTACATATTTCCCTTTAGACAGAACATGCACATGTAATAGAATTTATAGTTATGAAACACACAATCGAGATTACACCAGTTTTCGAGAAATCTATCCCCCTTTAGGCAGACAGACTCTCTAGACTAATGCAACTTTAACACAAATAGTTTCATTCCAAAACTCACTCCCAAAATCAATGCATCTAATAACCCCATTTGGACAGGTTATTATATATACATTAATTAGAAATTATCTCTTCACAAAAATTAAAAATAACTCTACGAATTTTAATGGATGTTCCACTTTAGTGGCAACATCCATATCAACCCATATAATTATTTTTAATTAGAGATTAATAAAAGCCCAATTAAAATACATACCAAACGTAAATATATACATAAAAAATATATAAGGTACTAAATACGATATACCTTAATTTTAAATATATGATTATTATCTCATATATATATATAAATCAATTATTTATTTATTTATTTTATTACAAATCTAATATCACTAAATTAGAAACTGACAATTAACTACATATAAACCACTCAAAATTTATATATATGAATAATCACTGAAATAAAATAAAATATACCATGATGAACATGAATAAAAAAAAAAAAAACTTACCCATCTAAAAAACCTGCCTACATAAGGTATTAACAAAACAGCTTGTCAGTTTAGTTGGTAAAGTGCAAGGCTCTTAGCCTTGTGGTTACAGGTTCGAGCCCCACGATAGGTGTTGTTTTGAATTTGGGGTTTAAAAAAAAAAATTCACTAAACAATTAGCCAATGCAGGTTTCAAACCTACAACCTCTGCACCATTAACACGGCGCATTAACCAATTGAGATAATTGGCCAACCATGAATGCGAGAGGCAAATTAAATATAACAGCTGTTGGGATGCTCTCACTCAGGCCATCAACCTTTGTTTTTTTTAAAAAAAAAAATTAGGTGCATTTTCACAGCTTTAATCTTCAAGAAAATCTATTAATTACTCTAGTAATTAACAAGTAAACTTCAATTAATATAGCCTAAAATTTAGGCTACTCGTTGTCGCACGAAACTAAAAAATACATGTATAACCAACTCCCATTCGGTTACAAAAGAGAATAACATTAGGCCCATATATATATATATATATATACAACGTTCTCTTTGGCCGAGTGGTTATGGAGACGGATTGAGAAACCAAATCTCGACAAGTTCAAATCCTGCCGACCACCATTCTTAATTTTTTTAATCAATATTTTCTTCAGATAAAACAAGTAAATAAACTCATAATTTAATTATTAATACAAAATATTTAGGGTTCTAAATTGTGTACAAAACCAAGCTCTGATACCACATGTGAGAATTTATTCAGGATCTAGTACATGAATTTAGAACACCAATCAATAGTCAAGCAGAAACAAATTTCGTACCTATTTGCAGATTAGATTCGATATTGTTTTGAGCTAAAATATCAATCAGTGAAATTAAACACCAAGAAAATAGATAAGAAGAAATGGAAATCAGGAGTTAAGTCTTCATCTCCTTGACTTTCTCTCAAGACGACTACTAATGAGTGTAGCAATTAAGGTTAGGGTTAGAAAGTAGGAGGGAGGATTTAGCCTATTTATAATGAATTTAACAGGTTCACTCACCACAGGTCCATGTTAAATTAGGCCTGTACATGACCGTTTTTCATATCGACCCACTAAAGGTGTCATAAATTCATAACCTATTTTATCTCAATTTAATTGGGTTTACCCACTAATCAATAAACTATATTATTCAATCTATTTTATAAAGAATTAAAACAAACCAATAATTAATATTAGCCCATATAAACATTCTAAAATTATATTAAAGAGTGGATTTGGCACTATTTGTAGGTTTTTTTTCTTGATTGGCAGGAGTAAATTTTTTTTTTATGTTGTTGGTCTCTTATTTGTAGCCTGAGTTTTGGTCCTTGAAAAACATTTAAAATGTGTTGAATGATAACTGATATATAAGCTGCATATTTATTTTTGCATTGATGAGATTCACATAATAATTTAGTAGGTTTGATACATTTTCTGTTTGTAAAAATAAAAATATGAGTCATATATGAATAAGGCATGTTTATTTTTGTGATAATAATATTTTTTTTTATTAATTTGAAGTCGAACGAAGTTATCATAGTTATATTCTTGTAGAGAAATTTCAAGTTTACATATTATAATATTGTTTAATGTGTTAGTTGTATATGAAACTCTGAGTGTTTGGAAAATTGGGAAAACATAAATTATATAGGGCATTGAATTTTTGTAAATAGTGAAATAAAGTTTATTTTCTTATTCTATTTATTGATGGTTGACTTCGTGGCGATTTGATTCGGCCTCACGAGCAGTATTGATTTTTTCTTGGGAATGTGTTGGGTAATAAGAGGGAGGTACAATGGTGTTTTTTTTTTTTTTTATGGTTTGTGTTATTTATAGTTGAGGTGTTTTTACAGTGACGTGTGACTTTTTGTTTTAGATATGTTTAATACATTGAATTTGAAAAGTTAGTGGTTATTTTGATTGATTGTTAAGGAGACATTAATTATTTTATTAACATGTTTTGTATTTTGAATGTGATTGATTTGATTCTATGTTGTTACTTTAGAAGTTAGTGTTTTTATTGTGTCTTAAAAATTGTGGTTGTTTGGTGATTTTTATAATGATAATTGCAATGGTTTAAGTGTTATTATTGTTTAGTTTACAATAGTATAGTGATTTTTGTTTTTGTGTATTTGAGTAAAATCTTTTGATTTTTTCTAACTGTTTGTGGTATTAAGTATTTGTTTTATTATAATTAACGAGACTATGATTTTGTGTTTTAAGTGTTTGTAGTTATTGGCATTGATGTTCTTGTTTATGTTGTAATTTATTTAATGTTGGAATAAAATTTGAAGATTTAGGGAAATTAAGTTTATGTTAAATTTTTGTATGTTGTAATTTTTGTACTTATATGTTAAATTTTGTATGTTGTTCAAATTAGTATTCTTCATTAAATAAGGCTGCTATAATCAACATAATAAAATATACTTATCACAGTAAATCATGATTTATTACTGACATTGAGAGCTTATCTTCTTCCCCTTCCCCCACTCGTTTTCTAATCGCTGATCATCTTATTAATCCTTCCAACTGGTCTTCATATTTTTATCTTTTAAGCTCACAATAACGATGCAGCTCCACAAAGATACGAAATTAAATCTATTTGTACTCAACCACAATTAAAACTTCTATGAAAAATAAAAAATATAAGCAAAAACCACTATGAATATTCAATAAACTAATAGTTAGGATAAACTCTTCTAAAAGATAACAGACACAACAACACAACATTTAAACACAAAAGCATTTAATTCTCCTTTTCACAAATGCCTTTTGAAATACAACCATGAAGCAAAAAAAAAATAATGTGGGTGGAGTTTTAAAAGTAGGTTCCTGAACATCTCATTAATATTAATTTAATTAGTAATATTAATAATAATTTAATATTTTTAATAAATAATAATAGGAATTCAATAAATATTAATATTTAATTAATAAAATTTTATTACAAGAATTTAATTACTAATATATAATATTTTTAATTAATTTATTCATATTAATTTAATTAATAATAATAAGAGTTTAACAAATATTTATATTAAAATTTACTTAATAATATTAGTTAATAATATAATAAAATAATATACGAATGAATCAAAATAAGCTCCTCAACATTTAATAAATCATTTAACCCTCGAACCATTAAAAAAAGGAAAAAAAAAACAACAAACATGATTATTACCCAATATAGATAAATATGATTATTACCCAACAAACACGCACCTACACGAAAATGAGGGTCATGTCAAAGTTGATGGTGAAAACATATTATAAAAAAAATATTAAAAAAATATAATTATAATTATAATAATTAAATTAAAAATAATATTAAAAACAAGTTTGGTTCAAATCGAACCGAATTTTAGTTTAGTTTTCAATTTGACTAGTCCAACTGGCTAATTCGATTATTTTCAGAAAAACAGAGATACCGCCAGATTTTTTGCTTAAGAAATTTATAAATGATTGCCAGGATTAGCTACCATTTGCATAATGGGAAACCGTACATATTTGGAGCCAAAAAGACCAGCCTCTAACTTTTACATACGAACACCTTCGTGTAATGTTAGGGTGGTTCTGTCATGACCCAAAGGTCATGGGTTTCACAAGAAACGGCCTCCTTGCAATGCAAGAGGATTGCTGTGTTTATGTAATTATGGCGTCTGTATGTGCTTATGTACTTAGGTTTTTCCTTTTGGAATATAGGAATATCATTGCTAATGCGTCCATGGGTTTGTTGTAGTCAAGGATATTACTTCTGGTGGAAATATGACAGTAAGTAGATAAAAAATCCCTAATGATATGATGCTATTAATCTTGTTGTTACCTTAATGAAATGCTAACATGAATTACATTTCATCTGATTTTTCTTTTTTATTATTACGTGCTAATATTTTTTATTCTTATAATATGGCACTTGGTTAAAAAATGTGATTTCTAAGTTAGAATTTTACTTTCTGAAGCAGCTGTAAATAAAATATTTTAAGTATTGAGTATTTATTTAATATTTAATTACTTTTAAAAAATAGTAGCATAAAGAGCTAGAAAAATATATATTATTTTTTAGATAATTAATAGTTTTTTATTTTCATAATATTAAAAAAATTTAGAAATGTAAAAATTTATTTGAAGTTAATAAATTGTTTTTCAAAACTAATGATATAATTTTTAGAAAATAAATTTATTTATATATTGGGTATATATTATAAAATATTAAAATAATATGTGATTTGATTGTGGGTCCATGCTATTATATTTTTTAAAGTATAATCTATTAATGAAAAATAGTGTAATCAAAGTGGAGATAATATAATAAAGATGCGACACATGAATTGCTCTCTAAATGTTGTGAATGCTAAGAGAAAAGTGTTTGGAGAATGTGTAACCCAAAAACATTGGACTCATTTCTCTACTTTGAATGATGTATTTTGAATGATATCAAAACTATGGTTTTGAAGGATAACAAAACTATAAGAAGTTCTAATATTTGTAATTTAGTGTTTGCTTGATGTTTTGAATAGACCCTATGAACGATATTGGGCCAAAACATGTTCATTGAGTGTTGTGCAATTTCAACGGGTATTGAACATTCCCAACGGGTATTGAACCATTCAACAGGCATTGAATGATGAACAATGGACGTTGATTGGATGATTGGTCCTTTGCCAAAGTCTTTTGGACCTCACAATGAGCATTGTCCCCTTGCAAAGGGCATTGGAGAAAGTACTCCAAGTTGAGCTGTGCTAGATTTCGTCACGGGCGTTGAAGTTTGACAATGGGCATTGATCTGAGTTAGCAACAAATGTTGCATATTCATAACATGAGCGAGAAAAGTGTCCAAGCCTAAGCTAAAGTTTTTAGAACTCGAAACGGTTATTAGCCTTTCTTAATAGGCATTGAAGGAATGTCCAACAGATATTGCGAATTGCTCAACGGTTGTGGGAAGCTACTGTGCAAAGTTGGGAAAAATAGAGCACGAAGTTCAAGTTTTCTGAAAATGAATAACGAGCATTGTTCTCTCTCTAACATACATTACAATCAAAGCCAACAGGCGTTGGAAGTAACCATTATAAGTTCAACAGGCGTTGATGAAAAACAACAGGCGTTGTCACTTCTAACGGCTAGTTTTGAAGAAAAACTGTCAGATAGATATAAACTATTCCAATGACTAGTTTTGAAGTTTGGCTATATAAGGAGTATTTTTAAAGTTTAGAAAGGTTAAGAAAAAAGGCCATAAATCTTTGTGAACATCTTAATAACTCCTTATAACTATTTGTGCAAACCTCTTTAGGTGTTACTTGTATTTTGGATAGAATAAAATTATTTTTGTTATTCTTTTTGAGAGTAGGTTTTTTGAGCACAAATTATATATTAGTTGCCTAATTTGAGAGACATAGACATTACTTGGATCTTTCCTTACTAGTGATTGTAAAAGTTGGTATTCTGTCTAGAAAAATACTAAGAGGTTGGTTCTTCTTGAACCTGTAAAAGAAAATATTATTCCTTGAGCCTGTAATCTTCTTGAACTTGTAAAAGAAAAGATTATTCCTTGAGCCTGTAAAAAGGAATGTTCTTCTTTAGCCTAAGAAAAGAAAAGTTTTTGTTCTTGAACTTGAAAAAGAATGGATAGACTTAAGTGAAAACTTAAAGAATGAAGTAGACACGTTACCGAATTACTATAAAAATATATGTATTCATTTTGTGTTGTGTTTTTTATTTTTATTTACAATTCAATTCACTTCATCTTAAATTGTCTTATCGCCACTCCGTCCAACACTAAAGGAAGTAAAACCATTATGGATATCCTCAATATAATATTTTTTGTAAAATAAATGAAGGACGTTTTTATGACATGATAGTGACTATCGAAATAAATTTCTTATTTTCAAAACTTGTTTATTTTGAAAAAAATTGGCTAAAAAGTATAAATTTTAAGGAAACAATAATTTCTTTTATGTTTGATTGAAAGAAAATGTCAAATAAAAAAATTGTACTTTTTTTACTATTCAATTTTTAATATAAAAAGAAGTAATTTAGTGAGAAATAGGTCAATAAGTATAATTTTTTTAGAAAAATTGAAAAATATTTTCTAAGTTATTTTATAATTATTTTATTAAATAAATTTATTTAATGTGATTAAGTTATTAATGTTATTAAATTAGAGATAAAATAGTACTTTATCATAGACTTTTTAGAAATTAATGAATGAATCAAATACACATTTAAAAAAAAAAAGTGAATCAAACACTATAAAATTTAATTTTAAAAAATATTTTTTAAAAAATTATTTGATTAAAAGTGAGTAACTTCATACTAATAAAATTTTTAAATATTTATTAAAAAACGTTTTTAGACTCATCTAGTTTAATCACTTAGTCAAAGTTTTTGCGCTAAATAACACCCAAGTCACTAGTACCACCCGTTGGATGGTTTGTTTATTTACTTTTTTTTTTTTAAAAAAATATCTTTGAACTAAAACCAAACTAAATCAAGTGGACTCCTACTTTTTATTTTATTTTATTTTATTAATAAATGGAACTGAATCACCGATCATAGAAAACGCACGATTGCCTTCATTTCGCAGCAGCATTGCCAATTCACGGATAAACTAAATGCATTAGAGTTACCAAAAGACCGCTTGTCACCCGCTCCATTTCCTTTCCTCCATAAAACACGAGAATCGAAACCTAAAACCAGAGAGGGCAAAAATGGAAGACGCGAGCTCAGAAAGCAGGAAGAAGGCAAGGCTAGCAATGCTAGAGCTAGCCAACATGATCAGTGTTCCTATGTCGCTAAACGCTGTCGTCAGGCTCAACGTCGCAGACGCTATCTGGCAAGCCGGAGCTAATTCTCCGCTCTCCGCCTCCGAGATCCTCGCGCGAGTATCCTCCCCCGGCGGCGACCCTGAGAATCTCCAGCGCATCCTCCGCATGCTCACCAGCTACGGTGTCTTCACCGAGCACGTTGATGGAGATGCAAGAGAACGGAGATATTCTTTAACGGAGATAGGAAAAACGCTTGTTACCGATGCCGACGGTTTGTCCTACGCCGCTTACGTGCTCCAGCACCACCAGGTATACGTTATATGAGTATAAAGTGGGAGAAGATTAATATCACTTTCAATGTTCTTGATCAAGATCCTATCCTTGGAGCAAGACCATATTTTATTAATCTTTTGATTCTGATGTGTATAAGTTGTTTTCAATCATTCAATATCAATTAATCAAAAAGAAAAAAAAAAGTCTTAATCAAGTATAGGCTTATATATGAGATCGCAAATTTGAATTTCAATCGAAGTCAATTAACAGAATAATTAATCTATATGTTAATGAGGCTTTAGATCAATAATGCTAGATTGATTTTCAAGATCACGAGGTTACATTTTAAATTTTAGTTGGAGTAAAATTAAAAATAAATAATATGTATTTATTTATTTATTTATACTCCAAAATTCTACATGCCAAATCTTGATTGTTTATGAACATTAACAGGATGCACTAATGAGGGCGTGGCCGTTGCTGCACCACGCAGTGCTGGACCCCAAAACAGAGCCATTCGTGAAGGCTAATAACGAGCCTGCCTACTCTTACTATGGGAAGCAGCCAGAAATGAATGGGTTGATGCTAAAGGCGATGTCAGGTGTATCTGTGCCGTTCATGGAGGCTTTTTTGAACGGCTATGATGGCTTTCAAGGATTGGAGAGATTGGTTGACATAGGTGGCAGTGCAGGAGATTGCCTTAGGATGATCCTGCACAAGTATCCTAATATACATGAAGGGATCAACTTTGACTTGCCTGAAGTAGTTGCCGAGGCACCAAATATTCCTGGTGAGATTATGCATACCATTCTTAATGCTATCTGGTTTTCTTCAAGTCGGCTTTATATGTTGGATTCAAATTCAACTGTTTCGCCCCATGTGTCATGATTATTATAAGCTTTAAAAATATTCAGAAATCTTGATTGAAACTCAGAAATACTGTATTAAATTTGTATCTAGAAATGTAGTGTAAAATATTCACCTATGATTTTTTGAACCAGTCATACATGGTTAGCAAATCTCAAGATTTAAAGCTCTCATCTTTAGTACATCCACAATTGTTTACATTTTAGAATATAATTCATATATAGTATCATCATTTTATTATTCTACTTTTATTATATTATTTTTTATTATGGATGACCTTTTAAAAGAGTATCATCATTTTATTATTTTACTTTTGTTATATTATTTTTTATTATAGGTTACACTTTAAAAGAGTATAATAATATGAACCGCGATCAAATCACATAATTTAAAAAACTGTAAAATTTATGTATTGAATGAAAAATATAATTTTAAAAAAAAAAAACTTAAAAGACTGTCAAAGTTGGTGGCCTTTCAACCGTTTTGCTCGTAATATATTATATACATAATGGTAAGTGGAAACACCTCATCATAGGTGGTGACGTAATAAAGGGGCTGAATGAAGGACATTCAACTCTTCATTCAACTATTGTAGGTGGTCTTAGTAGTAGTTAGTTTTCAACTTTGAAAACTCCCATTTAATATTGGATGAGTCATGTATAAAATTGGAATTGGATGAGTCATGTATAAAATTGGAACCAAAATATGGGTTTTCTTTCTTTATTGGATAGCAGAGTAAAAGATCATCTTTAGGGTACTTTTATTACTGAAGGTATCAATTCATTCATGCAGGCGTCATCCATGTTGGTGGTGATATGTTCAAATCAATTCCTCCGGCTGATGGTATCTTTATGAAGGTCAGTCACATTCCTCCACTAAGATATGAATGATGATTTATGTAGCTACGAAAATAATAAGTGGTCGTTTTTGAATTATTTTTTATTTTTTAGTGTAATATAAAATTTAATTTATATTATTATATATCTAATATAATCAATCTTATTATTAAGTTATATTTGATTATTTTGGATAAAAAATTTATAAATATTAAATTAAAAAATTTTTAAAAAATGAATGCCCCCGTAAAAAAAAAAAGCAAACTAACACTACGGATAAACACAAGATTCTAAGATTCTTGAATTGAACCAAATAATCGAATTAAATCGAACTGAAATCGAAATCTTTGTTGTGAATAGTAAAATACTCGAATCGACCAATATCATTTGAAGATTTTAGATTACATGAACCGAGAACTAGATCAAACCGTATTGTAACTATTTCATACCAAAAAATTGAATTAAACTGTAGTTATATATATATATATATAGTTTTATTAGTTAACTTACTCAATTAGTATATATTATTAATAATTAGACTATTTATTAATTATTAATTATAAATTAGTAGTAAATATTAAAAAATTAGTTTAATATTAATGCGCAAGTTATTAGTTATAGTTTATTAACTTATCACTTATTTATTTTAGTCTTTGAATGATT